>JASDQU010737131.1:111270-123028 GCA_032191745.1 Picea mariana | reverse complement strand
CTTTTACATTCATTAAAAATCACAATATATTTAATGTTTATAAATCCACCTTAGTTAGTAGATGATAATATCCTACTAATTCTACATAATATTCTTTATATTATTCAATTATTGGTATCATTATGGTTTAAATGTGATTACAATATTGTTTTGTTCTTTAGTGCTTGATTATGACTGTGATGCCATATGGTTTGGACATGTATTTATTTAAACTTATGTTGATATCTTATCCTTATATTTTTTTGAACTTATGCATACTTTAAGATCCTCTTGGGTTGCTTATGTTAACAATAATGATCATAAAGTTAAATATATATCATAAGATTATATTTTAGAGAATAAGTGATTATTCTAGATTTATTTTAAATGGACACATATCGTATTCATATGATTATATGATTGGTTGCCCATATTAGGGTTTTGGAAACTACCTTTACAATTTGAATAAGTTGAGTTATTTATACTAGGCTTCCACCAAATGTGAGGTGATTTTGGACCTGATCCCTTACATATATTTTGATGTAATTTTCTTTTATTATTAATACAATTGTGTGTATGAGGACACTTCATTGTCAAAGTGGTATCAAAGTTGTTGTTGGAAGGTGTTGAATACTTTCACTTAACATATACTTTTGGAAGAGGTGGAGGGGGAATTGAAGGATAATGTATTTGGAATAGAAAAGTTTGAGTTACAATTTCCTATTCTTGGTATTGATTTTTGGGGAAACATCAAGAAGTTTGTTAGAAGCAATTAATGTTTGCATTACAAATATATGAAAACTATGTATTGTGTTTATCATAGATGTTGATAACAATGAAGGAATAAGAAGGGAAATTAGTGTGGCAAGTTCTTGTTATGGGAAGAAATCCTTGAAGAAATTTTATGGAGAACTCAAAAAAAGTGTAATTTGCAAAAGAACATTGGATTCAAAAAAACCCTTCTATTGTTTGTTGCGCCATTTATTGAAGAAATTTTCATTGGGAGAACCAAGAAATGTGCAATTTACAAAAAAAAATGGATTCAAGAGATCCCTTCTGATGCATGTTTCTTCATTTGGAAAATTATGAAAGTTTGTAGGGTGAAAATGCATGGTTAGGAAAAGGCTCTATTCATTATTCAAGATGAGAAGAAAATAAACCCTCATAAAGAAGATTGTGAGACCCTCTATGACCGCTCAATTGTAGTTATTCTTGAAGGCTAGTGATGTTAAGCCCTAGACAAATTCTCATACAAATCCCATGTTATGTATAAAACCCCTAATTGAATTATTACATTTCTCGTGTTATATTTGTATGTAGTCTCTAAACCCCTTCATCACACCCTTTCATTATAATTGTACCCTTTGTCTCCTATATACATAGAAAGGGGAGATAATCTTAGGATCATCTTATCTCATCTCATATTGTATTATGAATTGGATATATTGTAAAAGGAGGTTTCCCACTGGAAGTGGACTATAATTCATTGAATTTTTATCATTTTTAAGGCATTAGATATTAACATTTGGTATTAGAGCATTGATCCTAGGTTTTTTCTTCTCCAAGTAAGTCATCTTACAATTTTAACTGTTATTTCTTTCCTGGGAAAATTCCAAAAGAAAACTTTGGAAGTTATTTAGAGGAGAAATCCCTTAGGAGTGGACTATAATTCATTGAATTTTTATCATTTTTAAGGCATTAGATATTAACATTTGGTATTAGAGCATTGATCCTAGGTTTTTTCTTCTCCAAGAAAGTCATATTAGAATTTTTACTGTTATTTCTTTCCTGGGACAATTCCAAAAGAAAAACTTGGAGGCTATTTAGAGGAGATATCAAGGTATATTTGGTAAAAAAATCATCTTTTGGTTCATTATACTTTTGGAGATACAGCTTGTGGAAGATAGGGTTTCTGACTAGTTCTATAGCTAGTCTCAAAGATGTGTTCCAGGTAAAATCGTCATATATTCTTCAACGAGTATCCAAATTCAATGAGATAAGTTTCATTGTAAATATGAAAGTTTGCAGTATGTTTGGTACAATGTCTAAAATCATATATCAAATATCGTGCATGTGGAATTGTGTACAATTTCTCTCTCCTGGAAAGGCTAAAAATCAACAAGGCTTGGGAAAGTTACCCTAACATTCAATTGGCACATCCAATTTTGGTTAGACCTATGGAATTGTAGAGAGGACATATCAGAGTACTACAAGATGAAATTCTAGACTCAGAAGGACCAAAATTTCAGAAATATACTGAAAGGAAGGTCAGCCAGGAGGACAGACTCCAAATTAAGGGTTTGAAAGGTACATAACTTACAATTGGCATAAATTTTTATTGAAAGATCTAATTTTGGTGATTCAAAATTTGTGTTAAAGAGGAAAGAGAGGACTATTATTATTTTTATTCTACATGGGTCCAAAAAATATTTCATCACCAATTAAACCTCCCAAAATCGCATCCATAACTCAAGAAGAAAATGAGGACATACATAACCAGCTATTCAAATTAGAGGAACAACTTAAGGATTTGAGTGCAAAGTAAACAACAATGGATGAGTTGGTAAACAAACAAAGACAAATCCAAGAAATGGAACATAAGATGAATGAGAATAAGAATGCAATGAAAATAAATATGGATGAAATGGAAAATAAGATGAATAAGAAGATGGATGACATGACAAATAAGATGGATGGAAATATACAAAAATCCATGAAGGAATTGCATTACTCTTTGTCTTCCTTGATATCCCAGGACTTAGATGAGAGACCCCCTAAAGAAGGTATCAAAATGAAAGGAATTCTAATAGTGGAGTTAATTTTCCTAAATTGAACTTTTCCAAGATTGAATTAAAGAAGTTTGATGGAACAAAGGTATTTACCTGGGTGAACCAAATAGAGCAATATTTTGAATTGCATAATATTATGGATGATAAGAAAAGGATTCACATAGAAACCATGCACTTTGAGACAATACCATATCAATGGTATCAATGGGTAGTTAAAAGGCACCCCCCTCTTTATCATTATATTTGGGGTTTATTTACAAGAGACTTAGAAGAAAAATATGGGAAAGTTTGGGAACAAGAATAATTCAGTCAATTGATGAGAATCAAGCACTTAGGTGATATTGAAGATTATAATTCCAAATTTTAGGTATTGTCCAGAAGGGTAGATGAAATTAGTTATGAAAAACTATTGCAAGATTACATGGGTGTATTAAAAGAGTACATTAAACATGAGTTTTTCTAAAGACATCCTACAAATATTATGCAACCTATGCAAAATTCTCACCATATTCAAGCCAAAAATAAGGTTACACACAAGTCTAGCATTGGATCATAAACAACATGTAGAGACCATTTTGGGGGTCATAATAAAACCATACCTCAACCAACAAGGTTGACACCTCAACAAATGTATGAAAGAAGAGCAAAAGGTCTATGTTTCAATTGGAAAACAAGTACAATAAGGGGCATAAATGCGGTGAGAGGAAATTATTCTACATAGACTGTGAAGAGGAAGAAGATAGCATACCTAAAGTAACAAGGATGACACCTCAACAAATGGATGAAAGAAGAGAAAAATGAATATGTTTCAATTGTGACAACAAGTACAGTAAGGGGCATAAATGTAGTGAGAAGAAATTATTCTACATAGGTTGTGAAGAGGAAGAAGATCAGGAATTGGAACCGCCACAAGATCCAGATCTAGAAGATTCTACTCCAACAATATGTTTTCATGCATTGGATGGAATCAATACTCCACAAACCCTCAAGATACAATGATACATAAAAAAATGTAACAATATTGATTGATTCTGGTAGTACCCATAATTTCATCAATTACAAATTAGAAAAAGATCTTAATTTCTTTGTATATCCCAAACCAGAGTTTCAAGTAATGATTGCAGATGGAGGTACCATAAATTGTTTAAGGAAATTGCATTGTATTAAGATCAACATGGGGGACTATTTTCTAGATAGCCCCATGATTTCCATCCAAATGGGGGGTGTTGATGTTGTATTAGGGGTCCAATGGTTGCAATCATTGAGAATAGTGGCCTTTAATTTTCAATATCATTTCATGATATTTTCCTCAAATGGAAAAGAAATTGAGCTTTTAGGTATCCAAGGGAAAACCTCTAAAGTGAAAATCTCTAATAGCATGGAAAAATTACTCAAAAATGGACACCAGGGTGTAGTTTCACAATTGTTCTCACTTGATGTTCAAGCATCTATATCCTTTACTCCATTAGACCTCCAAATAGTTATCAACAATATTACAAGGTATTTGGTGAAATTCCTAAGGGTCTTCCACCTACTCAAGATCATGACCATGCCATTCATTTGAAACTAGGAAGTGTACCACCTAACATTATCCCTTACATGTATCCATGATTGTATAAGACTGAGATTGAGTGCATGATCCATGAAATGTTAGAGGTCGAAATCATTAAACCTAGCCAAAGTTATTTCTCTTTACCAGTGGTGATGGTTATAAAAAGTGATGGTTCATGGGGTATGTGTCTAGATTATAGACAACTCAACAAAATGACCATAAAAAACAAGTTTCCTATTCCTGTTATTGATGGATTATTATATGAATTGCATGGAGAAAAATTATTTACTAAGATGGATCTTCTATCAAGATATCATCAAATTAGAATGAGGCAGGAAGACATTCCTAAAACAACTTTTAGAACACATGAAGGTCATTATGAGTTTCTAGTCATGCCATTTCGATTGACTAATTCACCTTCAACATTTCAAATATTGATGAATTTCATTTTCAATCCCTTAGAAAATATGTGTTGGTATTTTTTTATGAAATACTAATCTATAGAAAATCTTGGGAAGCAAATGTACAACATGTTGACAAAGTATTACAAATATTGGAAGAGACAATTTTATGCAAATCCTTCCAAGTGTGACTTTGGGGTTCAAGAAGTGGAATATTTGGGTCATATTGTATCTCATGAAGGTGTAAAAGTGGCCCCTAAGAAAATTAAATCTATGAGGGAATGGACGATTTCAAAAACCTTGAAGAAACTTAGAGGATTCTTAGGATTAGCAGGCTATTATCTCAAGTTTGTCTAGAATTATGGTCAAATAACAACATATCTAATAACATTATTAAATAAGGAAACATTTTCTTGGACTGAAGAAGCAACCAACGATTTTGAAAAACTTAAGGAGGCTATGTGTACTACTCATGTCCTGGCTACACCGGATTTTACAAAAACATGTATTGTGGAGTGTGATGCCTCAAACAATGGAATTGGTGTAGTTTTAATGCAAGAAGGAAGGCCCCTTCCTTTTAAAGTAGCCAAATTAAAGGAAAAAACTTAGTCAAACCCATTTATGAAAAATAAATTGTGGCCATGTTACATGCAATTCAGAAATGGAGCCCTTAACTAATAGGAAGACACTTCAAAATAAAAATAGATCACGATAGTTTGAAGTACATCTTGGAGCAACGATTATCTTCAAAAGAGGAACAAAAATGGGTTACAAATATGTAAGGTTATGACTTTGAAATTATCTACAAAAAAGGAAAATATAATTTTTTGGTAGATGCCCTTTCAAGGAAAGAAGAAGAAACAGAAGGTTCAATACATTTTATTTATATCCCACAATCTGATTGGGTGGAAGAGGTAAGGATAAAATGGAAGCAATATCAAGAGGTATGCAAGATCATTCAATAACTACATGAGGACCCCAATTCATGGGACAATTTTGTATGGAAGAATGATTTGATATGGTATCACGATCTTCGATATTTATGTAAGAATTCACAACTCAAACAGAAGGTCCTTTTGGAATTGCACACTTCTTATATAGGAGGACATTCAAGATTCTTGAAAACATACCCCAGGATCAAGAAGGACTTTTCTAGGAAGGTCTTAAAATTGATGTTCAAAATTTTGTCACTAAATGTTTAGTCTCCCAACAAAATAAGGGAGAAACAATCAAGACATGAGGTCTTATACAACCATTAGCTATACCAAGTAAATGTTGGGAAGAATTTTAAATGGATTTTATTACAATTTTACCTAAATCCAAAGGAAATACTGTCATCATGGTAGTAGTGGATTGACTAGCAAAGTCTCCCACTTTTTCTCTCTTTCCCATCCTTTCAAAGAAAGCACAATAGCCACAACATTCATGGAAATAGTTCAAAATCTACATGGAGTCCCCAAGATTATTGTAAGTGATAGAGATCCAATTTTCATTGGAAGTTTTTGGACTGAATTATTTTCTTTTTTTGGTACTCAATGGGAAAAAAAGATATTGTGAATAAATGTCTAGAAGGATATCTTCATTTTTTTGCATATGATAAACAAACAAAATGGGTCAAATGGTTTAATTTGTAGAAATGGTGGTACAACACATACTTCCACACTTCATCAAAAATGTCCCCATTTCTAGAACTTTATGGATATCATCCTCCATCTATTACATCACCCTTGAAAGGGAATACAAAGGTTAAAGCACTGAAGGACCACATAGGGAACCAAAACGAGGTTCTCAAACTATTGAAGGACAACTTGTTTATGGAAAAAAATAAGATGAAACAACAAGAAGATCAACATCGTAATGAAATGGAATTTGAAGTGGGGGATTGGATATTTTTGAGGTGACAACCATATAAACAGATGTCCCTCAAGCAACAAAATAAGGACACTAAATTACCACCCAAATATTATGGCCCCTATAAGGTGTTGCAAAGGATTGGAAGTATGGATTACAAATTGGAGTTGCCTCCATCTTCACATGTACATCTGGTATTCCATGTTTATTTCTTAAAGAAGGTAATCGAAAATCCCTAGACAATGACCTATACAAATACCACATTATGTATAAAACACCTTATTAATCCCCTTATTGAATTATTACATTTCATGTGTTATATTTGTATGTAAGCTCTAAACCCCTTCATTTCACCCTTTCATTATAAGTGTACCCTTTGTCTTATATATATATATATAGAAAGGAGAGCTAGTCTTAGGATAATCTTATCTCATCTCATATTGTAATTTGAATTGGATATATTGTAAAAGGATGTTTCCCTCGAAGTGGATTCTAACATTATTTATAATTACTTACCTAAAACCCAACGATGATGGTTCTTTCTTGATTTTTTGTTATCAAGGTTATGATATACATGTCAGAGATCAAGCATTCCTTCCTTTGTTCCCTCATTTGTTCTCAATTATCGGGTGTCCAATGTATTTCTTTATGATGTATTCTAGTGAATAGTTGAACATGGAATTGGTTCTTTCTTGAATTTTGTTTACAAAATCAATGAGATTGTTTCTATTATTTGTAGATGTTTTTTGAAAATGACACATATTTTCAGGTTGAAAACACTTATATCTTACATATTGTAAAATCCATTGGATCTTCTTGTATCATTAAGTGTTGATTAGAGTAGAGTAAATGTCAATCAATGGAAAATTGGGTGAGACTATATGTGGGTCAATGCCAAGCCCCTATATTTATTTTTGTGGGTGGAGAGTGGAACATGCGGTGAATGTGTGGTGCATCGTATTACTCTTGCAGTGGTTTTCTTATGATTCATTTGTTATTGATGGTGCTTCCCTATTTCACAACTTAGGGAATTAATTTCTTAAAATGAATAAACAAAGCACACAATCTCATTTGCAAACATTTTTAAGGAGTCTCTCTACATGGTTCATGCAATTATATATTGGTGACATAAGGTGTAATTTAATTTTTTCTTTATATCTTCAAAGTGTCTAAGGTTTGTTAATATTTTCAATGATTCCAACAAATTGGGTGGATCAAGTAATTACAAAGTAGGTATTAGTCACATTCAAAGAACACTAAACTATAGTGAGTAATGGAAAAGGAATTTGTAATGCACAACCCACAAAACAATCCAATGTTTCACAATTAGAAAAATGGGAGTTGAAAGGTGAAAAGGCATTAGTAGTTATTCATAGTACTACTTTAGATGAGGTCTTTGTTTATATTGAAAATTGTATAGATGCTTGGATAACATGAAAAACTCTCAAAGATTTGTTTGATTCTCAACCTAAAGATAAATAAGTTGACATTCAATTGAAATTATTACAACAAAATCTAACTGATGGGAGAGATTTAATGGCATACATCTCCAAACTCAAAAATATCAAACAACAAATTACTAAAAATATGGTTTGCTAAAATTGAAGATAGTTTGATGGTCACAATTTTGTAGCATGTTGGCCAATCGACTCACCATATTTCGACACCTCAACAACAAAAGAAATATTCCATTCTAATTTTATTTATTTTAATTTCCCTTTTATACACCTATACCACACTTGAACTAGTCTTCATATTTTAATAATGGTCGATACATATTCAGAACTGGAAATATTAGGTGATCCTATTGCATCAAAAATTGTAGATGTGGCAAGTGTATATCGAGGCACATTGCTCAGAAAACATGTAATCATTTGTTTGTTCACTTGCATTGGGATCTAATTATTTCTCCATGTCTATAATAGGTGTGGCACTAGGTAGCTAACCAGTCATCGTAGATGTTCCTTCAAACATTTCCTTTAATTTTGAATAGAGAAACTACAAACTTGTTTTTTCCTTTTTCCTCATGTCTATCAAGAATATCTTGTAGATAATTTGATATATTAGGCTACTCATGATCATAATATTATCTTCATGAAATATATGTGTTGAATAACTAATGCATTAACTTGTACGAGTTGGTGGAAATATGTCTTTACTTACCCTTTGTTTTTTCTCGTCTTTTTCTTTGCAATCTAGTTATTCCCTATAAAAATAAAACATATCATATTGGTATCAAAAGAATGTGTGGCCTACATCATTAAACAAATTACATATTACTTTCACGAAATATTGATAAAAGTGAAAAGTTAAGTGGATTAACTACTTACCTATTTGTCAAACCAAGAGGTGAAAAATATTCAACATTTTTTGACATGTGTTATGCATGAAGATGGTTGTATTCTATCATATTTCCACGTTGTAATTGTACACACACACACACACACCATGATACATAAAAATTTCAGATGATGATTCTATACTAGAAGCCTAAACATTCACAAATGATGATTCCATGATGAATACACAAAAAAAAGTTTTAATAGCCAACAAAGTGTGATACCAAGAAAGGAAAAAAAAGAGATTGCAGATCTAATATATTCTAACTATAGAAAGATAGAAACAAACCTTCTAAATGATTAATCTAATACAATAAGATAGTAGATACATTACAATAGATAATCTAACCCCATTCATTTGACTAGATTCCTAGAAAATTCAAGCATTTGGCATCAAACATTGGAGAACTTTTGGAGACTAAAAACTTCAAACATTTGACAAATTCACATCAAATAATTTAGTGAAGCTATATTAATTAATGGTTTTTGTATACATATATCTGATATCCATAGTAGATTTTTTTTTGGATCTGTCGTGCATTATGGAATTATTGTAATAAAGGGGGGGTTTGTTTTACCTACAACTAGATAATAGATTTGTTGATATTTTCTTTATATTCAGATGTGAAAAATATCATGAAGACAAATTTGACATGGTCATTGATGTTCGACAACACATTTATTCCAAAAAAGGACGAAAACCTTTAGTAACCACTCACACAACCATATCAAAGATCAACACATCAATGTTTTGACGTGGTAAAACCCCGACGGGAAAAATCCACGGCCCCAGCCAACGCGATCACTTGGAGAAGTTTATTAATGAAAACTAAAAAGATTACAAAGAGATTTTACAAGAGAGTTTCTCACAATCGATCATCGAAAAATGACCCTCCATGCTATTTAAATAAAGATCATGGACTAATCGTGTGTTAATCCATAGATCAATGGCCATTAAGATCGAGGATAATATGAATCATCATATCACTCTATGTCAGGAACATATCATGACTGTCTGATTTCCTAACTACAAATGCATACTAATGCATAATAAAGAAACAAACTAAGAAACAAACTAAGAAACACACTTTTACCTAAAGACACATTAGACTAAGTAGATCTTAACTAACTCCTAAGTGTACAAATATCCTAACATCCCCCCTTAAGAACAACTTGGGATAGTGATGCAGGAGAATTTCTCCACCTCAGCACGTGCTAGCTGATTAGCACAATGGTGCACATTCAAGGAAGGGAGAGGCATCGCCCTCTCATTTTTCCTTTGAAATCTAAATAGTAATTAAGGCAATTAATGATGTCAGGTTGGAAGAGTCAAGTTGTGATTTTTCACAAGATGTAGATGAGGTTGCCATTAAGTGGTTGGCGATAGGAGGGATATGCATCCGATTCAGATCAGATTTCCATCATTGTAATCTTCCTCATTAGTTAGGCATTTTGAATGGTGATTAGACACCACTAGCTTAGTTTGGGGGGAATCTTGTCGATCCCCTCTTGTATAAATCTTTGTATTGTATCCCCAGTTAAGGTCAGTTTTCGGTATATTATAGAGATTATTGTTGTTGGAGATTGATGATAGCCGAGACTCAGTGGTATTCCAGACTCACGCATTGTAAATTGGCATTCCACCATCAATAGAAAAGAACATATTTTTCTGTTTGTCATTTTTCTGTGTAATGGATGTTTAAGTTTGAATGTCATTCATGTGTTTCATGTTGTAGATGTATGTTAGGATTCATCTATAGGGATAGAGATAGAACCCTCTATCTATGAGTGTGTTGAATTAGTTTTGGGTTCTTTAGGATGAGTGCAAGGAGTGCACGAAAGAGAGTTGAAACCCTGTGAGCCAATGCAAGGAGTGCGTGTTTGAAATCTTTTGAGTAAGAGAAAAATGTTCCAGGAGGGCACACCAGAATAATTCACAGACTCGAAGGGGAATTTCAAGGTTGCTGAATACCTTGGAAAGAAAGTCTATGCAAGAGGAAGCATAACACAGAGTTATTAAATACTCTGTAAGATTCTTCTGTTAGAAAAACAGGACCGCAGAGCAATAAAATAAAACAAATGCAGAAACAAAACATAGAAGACACACAATACAAGAGAGACATAGATTTACGTGGTTCACCCAGTGTGAGCTACATCCACTAGAGAAATTGCTAGGTCCTTCCTTTATTATTATCCAGAAAATGAAGGGATACAACCTACAGCAAAAACTCGCTGTAACTTCCTCTTCTTTCTCTCACAGTCTCCTCTCTTAGAATACAATATTCACCATCATCCATAGTCACAATACATTTCCCTCATAAAAGAGGGTTGCCTTCTAGGGAAAAAAACCCTAACATAATCTCTACCGTTAGATCTGCGACCTTATAATGAACGGTCCAGATTTACAATGAAGTTACAATATACTTTTACAAGGCAATTTTTGCTTCGGGGGCTTTGCCCCCGAACCCCTGCTAGGGGCCCGCTTGCCCCCAGACCCCGCAGAGGGGGTATCCCCCCTCTACACTCCCCCACGTGGAAGAGTGTACATACTTCTGGGGTGTAAATAGTTCATGGGGTATAAACATGGCGGAAAGAAAGGACCTCTGAATCAGGAAGATAATCAGGATCCACAACCAACAATCTCCCACTTGGAGACTGATCTCAACAAATCCACCGCTACTGTATATGATGGACTCTGAACCTTCTTGGACCTGACAAATTTCTCATCTTCATCTTCATTCTTGAAGACCAACTAAAACTGAGCAAGAACTCAGTTTCTCCTTGGTTACTCCCTTTGTTAACATGTCTGCAGGATTCTAGCTAGTGTGTATCTTTTCCATCTTCAAT
>JASDQU010737131.1:63771-87480 GCA_032191745.1 Picea mariana | reverse complement strand
AATAGAAAAGAACATATTTTTCTATTTGTCATTTTTCTGCGTAATGGATGTTTATGTTTGAATGTCATTCATGTGTTTCATGCTGTAGATATATGTTATGATTCATATACAAGGATAGAAATATAACCATCTAGATGTGAGTGTGTTGAATTAGTTATGGGTTCTTTAGGTTGACTGCAAGGAGTGCACGACAGAGAGTTGAAACTCTATGAGCCACGCAAGGAGTGCATGTCTGAAATCTTTTGAGTAAGAGAAGAATGTGCCAGGAGGGAACACCATAATAAGTCACAGACGCAAATGGAAATTTCAAGGTTTTTGAATACCTTGGAAAGAAAGTCTACGCAGGAGGTAGCGTAGTCTAGAGTTACTGAATACTCTGTAAGACTCTGCCAGGAGGACATTGAGAAAGTCTGAGCATGCATAGAACCAACACATTCTGGAGTGTTGGAGACATTGAGAGAACCCCAAGGTTGCTAAACAATCTGAGGAAGGAAGGATTTGCAAGTGTACATTGAGTGAGGAAAGAAGATGCCTTAATAATTATGTAAGGGATCAGGGAGAATCCGTCAGAAGGATGAAACAAGTGTAAGGAGTGCACCAAGGATAAAGTAAGTTCACATTACAATATTAGGAGGAATGGCGTAAATTTTCTAGGAGGGCACCAAAAGGTCCACAAAAGGACATAGGAGAGCCTAGAACCTTGAAGGTTTCGAGCCGATCAAAAGATCAGGAGAACTAGTATAGAACTCTACAAGGAGTGTAGTAAAGAGACGAGAAGAGTCTAAGTCTCAGGAAAGAATAATGCTAAGTGTGCACAAGGAATGAAAACTTGCCAAATTCCTGAAGGCAGTGAAATCATACATTGTCTGGAGGAGATAGGTGGTGAGATATCAGGAGATCTAGGAGTTAGAGCTCCGGAGGAATTTCCAATAGCAAGAAGAAATCTTTGCGAAGTTGCGAAGAGTGGAGTAGATCGAGGCCATTGGATATGAAAGGGACACGTGGAAGAGATTTGCAAATTTCAAAGGAGTAGTGCTCCAGAAGAAATCAGAGGAGGACAATCGAGAGGCTCCATAAGTCTTGAGTTCGAATAGATCACAATAGTAGATCTAAGGGAGGAACACGGACCATTGATCCTCGCACCATTTGAGTTCGTCGATTTGAAATTTGGGAACGTAGGAGTTGGCTGTCATAGAAAAATTTGAAATCCCTAAGCCCAAAGAACTTTTTGTGGTTTAGCCCCAGTACATAGCTCGAGGTCATATGGTAGAAAGGGCCTAGCATAGAGAACTGGTGTCTCCATCAAATTTATTCAAAGGGCCAAGAAGAGAGTTGTGGGGTTTGGTAGGAACCACACTTTGGATAAAGAGGGACCTATGATAAAGTACATTGAGATCCAGCAGGGAGCCGAAGAGTCAATTCAACTCAGCTATTTAAACGATCCTACACCGAGAGGTCGAGCAACCCCTGAGGAGAGACGAGAAGGGGGGTGGATGTGCCAGAGAGGATTGAATAATTTACAATATTTACACAATAGGAGAAGGAAGGAGGCATTATATCCTATCCCCCCTTGATGAAAACTTCCTGAACTCCTAACATAGATCGAAGTTTGGAAAACTTTGCTTCTGTAAGATACTTTGGGAAAATGTCTGGAACTTGATATTTTGTAGGGTAAAAGAGAACTTCAATAAATTGATCATGAATGATATTTTTGATGAAGTGCATGTGTAGCTCGATGTGTTTTATACGTTGATATTAAACTGGGTATTTGACAAGTTTGATGGCACTCTAATTGTCGTACCAAAGGCTTCTTGGATGTTGTTGCTGGAATCCAAACTATGAAAGGATCTGTTGAAGCCACAAGGCTTCCTGACTTGCATTTACCATTACTCAGTGCTTTTCTTTTATTGAATAAAGTGCAATATCATGTTTTTTCTTACAGGCCCAAGTGACAGGTCTTGAACCAAGGATGAAAACATAACTTGTAGTAGACTTCCGATCATCAGGGTCACCAACCCAATCTGAATAAGTGAAACCAACCAATAAAGGAGTGCCTCATGAACTGTAATGTATCCCAAACTGAACTGTACCACAGACATACAAAAGTATCATTTTAGCTTCTTTCCAATGGCTTTCATGGGGTGTTTTCATATACCGGGAAACAAGACCAACAACAAAGGAAAGATTAGGACATGTATGAGTCAAGTATAAGAGGATACCAACTAGCTGACAGTACAAGGTGGCATCAAATTTGGAAGAAGTACAGGTGGCAGTAAGCTTGACTCAAGACTAGAAGGGAGAAGGGGTTGGTTTACAATTTTCCATTTGAAAGTGATGAAGAAAGTCACAAGCATACTTAGGCTGGGAAAGAAAAATTCCTTCATTGGTTTTCAAAACTTGGAGGACAAGGAAATAATGAAAAAACCCTAAGTCTTTCATTTCAAATTTGTTCTTAAGTTGGTTTTCACATGGTTTAAAACTTTTGAGTCACTACTAGTAAGGATAAGGTCATCAACATAAAGGAAAAGGATGATGATATGGCTTCCTAATTTCTTGTTATAGACATTAGGATCAGAATGGAATCTAGAGAATCTAGTGTCAATAAGAAAATTCTCCATTTTGGCATACCAAGCTCGGGGAGCTTGCTTAAGACCATAAAGAGATTTCTTAAGGTGACAAATAAGTCTAGAGTCATTTTGGAAATAGATAGGGAGTTTTTCCATGTAGATTTCTTCTTGCAAATCTTCTTGCAATAAGGTGATTTTAACATTCATCTCATGGACCTCCCATTTATGTGAGGCAACAAGGACAAGAACAAGGCAAGTTGAATTCATCTTGGCTACAAGGAAAAATGTGTTACAAGGAAAATCTCTCTATGGCTAGGGGTAAAACACAACAGATGGAAATGACTGCAGAAATCAACTCTAATCTCAGGTATGATTTATAAACAAATATGCTAGCAAGACAAGATAAAATTCCTACCTCGTCTAGACATTCAATGAATTCCACCGTTGAGCACTTGACCCAAAGCAATACACCTGCAAATTGCCCTCAAAAAACAAGAAACACAAACATATGGTGATAATATATAATTTTATCACATTCAATAACATAATCCATCAACATTCATAACAAATACGCCCATGGAATTGTTGATTATTTTGGTTGGTTGTCATTGATGTCAACCCTTGAAGAAAGTTCGGTAGAAAATTTCGGTAGCACAAAGGTTTGGTTAGTGGATCCAAGTTTGTTTGATGGATAATGGTATGATTTTTGATATATTTGTAGGTACGTCTATTCTGGATGGATATTACATGTCATGCCATTTCCGATGGTATGTGGAATGTCACATAACTCCTTATGATTAGAGAGTTATGACCATGTGAAGTTGGAGAAAGGTTTGGGTAATGGACTGATGGGTGTTCTATATGCACTAAATCCCTCAATTAAATTGTCAACCTGGGGTAAGTAAACTTAGATTTGTAGCACTGTATGTTCCAAGGCATAAAAGATAGATGAAGTATGATCTAACTAAGGAAATGGTATTTCTAAGGGTTAATCTACTTAATCAAAGACTACTAATTATCAAGCCCTATTAATGATCTTGAACTATTTACTCTAAGCAGCTTTAAATAATGGATCGATGGATTATTCCTAAAGAAGAAAATCAAAACCCTATTTTGAACAAGTTAACCTATTTAATCTAATAAGCAATAGCTAGTAATCTATTCAATCTATTCAATTTAATAAGCAACATCAACAACAAGTTAATCTATTCAATCTATTTAATCTAATGGGCATCAACAAGCAAGTAAGTAGTCAAACAACTAACCTATTAAAAATTATTCAACAAGTAAACCTATCAAAACTATTCAGCAAGTAAACTCATCAAAACTATTCAATAAGTAAACTCTATTCGTAAGACAAAAAATCATAATCATCTAAAAAACATCATGACTGTATTCATAAATTAATCAAAACTATTCTTAATTTTGAATAGCAGGAAACTCAAAGATGATGATTATGTCTTCGGTGCCTAATAAAATCATGATGGCATACGATTAGTGATAATTCAAGAGGAATTAATTCAATTTTGACTTCTATGGAGAAATGAAAAGTATGAACCAATCAATCTAATGAGAGTTTTTCCATCATAGAAGAAACATTAAACATCCCGAAAATCTATGTGATCTCTAAATTTCATGCATCAATCTTTGATGATAAAAAGACACTCCTATACTAATTTAAATGCACTCTTATACTAAATCAAGTAAATTTTCAATATTATAACCTCGTAACGAAAAGCTTAATTCAAATCCAAACTTCTAATTAAAATCACAACTCAAATATAAAACTAAGATTTCATAAGTTAAACTGGGCTTAATTCTATCATTAAAAACTCTAATTTTAAACTAACATGCTTTTAAAAACATAATCCAAATATACTTCTATCCTAGCATACTAAAACACGGTCGATAAACAAAATAGATTCATGAAATCATAACCAAAACTGATAATTAAATCAACTAATAAAACTTGTAATTATTAATCCATCAAAACTTGCAAAATAAACTCTGTAATCTGTATTAAACTAATACTCAGTTCTAAAGACTACTTTGTTTCAACCTGCAGGAATCAATTTAACTTTTAACATGCCAACTAAGTTAGTAGCTTGCAATCCAATCACTAAGAAATAAAAGACACAACATAATAGATAACTATCTCCTACAAGCAACCTGCAAAAGAGGAATTAAACCGTTAAATGATGAACAACAAACACAAGATTTAAAATTACAAAAGACATATAACAGAGAAATGAAGTAAATTATAACTGAAAAAATAAAACACATGATATATCTATCTAAGTATTCACCCATACCACTGCCCCACCCCCCCCAGTAGGTCGTGGCTACTCCTCAACAACAAATCCCAATCTCAATCAACACGGTTTTGTCATTAAATTAAAAAAATGCACTCTCAACACAAGTTTGTAGAAATGTCTGAGTTATACACATTCTAACAATTCTTCCCTTTGGTCTGGCCACTACTGGTGGTATTTATAATGATTACAGTTTGAGAGTTCGATCACTGGAAGGTTTGAACTCCTCTAAAAATAGTAAATCCCATTAGATGTGTTCTAACAACCTTTAGCTTCTAGAAACTCAACGAGCCCCTCAAGGCATAGCATAACTTCTTAATCTGAGATGTCAAGAGCTCAGTAGATGGAGGCCATGAGGGGTCACAAAACCCAGTTCGTCGATTCTCCCAGCACAGGCCGCCAATATGCCAACCTCCAACTCTCCTACGCTCCAGGTGTTGGATCACGTGCCAAATGAAGTATCAGATCGAGTGTTGGATGATGTGTCAAACGAGCTACCAGATGAAAAATTCCATTGATAATTCACCCTATGACACACATATCATGCATTAGATCCTCATGATCATCAAATCAAATTAAATCTAACCTGAAACCATTGCAAAACATCAATTTTGCATACCTGTTATGAAGCCATTATGAATTGATACAAAATCCTTCAAAAACTTCTTCAAAATGGTTAATAACACATATGATACTAGTGCAAAAAGGATTCAATCATCACCACAAAACAATCAAAGCACGAGCCCAACATTACCCCCACACCTAAGGATTTGCAGGTCCCATTGCAAACAAAAATGAATTACCCAATATGACTAGACTTGTTGAGAAGGGGATGGATTAGCTTTAGAAGCTTCTTACCCTAAAGACTTTGTCTTGTGCCGCTTACGATGTTTCAATTGTTCCTGGAGGCTACGATTTTCATTATTCATTTGATCAATCAATCGTTGGAGGGAATGCACTTTTTCTTGTAATACTGCATTGTCGTGGTGGAGATGCCTATCCATGGTCTTCCACTCTTCCAACTATTGAAACAGCTGAAAATTTTCCTGTTGTGATTTTTCAATGACTAGAGTATGATCATATATCTCAGAGGAGGGCTTGGATCCCTTGATGGATGTAGAGAGTCTATCAGCTTTGGGATCTGGTGTAGGCATCTGTGAGGTAGGAGTAACCGAGGGTTTATGAGAGGGAATGGGTTCAAATTTTACTTCTCTATCAGGCTCCAACTCTTCTGCAGAAACTTCCCTAAGTCTTTTATGGGGTCTTTTGAGATCGAAAGATACTTGGATAGGATTTGAAGTGCTTGGGGGTTTTACATTAGGCTTCCCACTTGCATTCTGGGTATTTTTTTTCGAAAATATCCTCCTTTGAATCGACTGGCTCCTCTTATATTTGTAGGGAATACAAGGAAGTCTTCTTGAATTGTCTCTTGTAACTTCTTGGGTGCAGGATCAATAGATGTTGAGGGAATTGGAGAATTATCAATAGGATTTTTAGTCTTCTTGCCCGATGAGGCTACAGGGATATCAACAAGTTTCTTGGTATTTTGTTCCAATAGAGGGATATCTTGCGTAGGAGGGTTTGGAGTCTTTGGAGAATGGGCTTTGGATGGATTAACAATACCTAGATCAAGTGTTTTCTTGTTGGTCTTGATTGTGAGATGGGGGTTTGAAAATTGATAGATGAATTCATCCCATGTCTTCCCCTATTTTTCCAACTCGACTATGACAAGCAATTTGATGATTTCATGGTGGAATAGGCTATTATGCAGATTGGCCACATTTTTTCATACTTGGGAAGACATCTTCTCGATACTTTTCAAGAAGTAAAAAGGAAAATTCAATCACTTGTTAAATTGGAAATGAACTAACAGACGAAAATTGCAAGCTTTAAAAACATAACATTTACCTTCACAGGTGATAACTCTAGTGATGGAAATGAAGGGTTTAACCAACTCATCTTTAATCCACTCTTTGGACTACCCCTTAGTTCCAGAAATTTTCTGAAACTCAGGCTTAAAAACTATCTTGTAGCTTGGTCATGGAAATTGGTGATGCTTAAACCAGCGATATCCAACCCTTGGAAGCTTCATGGCTAAGGAAATTGACTCCTTGGAGATCAAGAAGGCCAAAGTTCCCACATGCACCATCCTTCCATCGAACACAAGGGAAAATTGTAGTGAAACACCATCATCATGGCCCTGCAGACAAGCCAGGAACAATCCTCACCCTAAGCGAAGGAAGACCTCTCTACACTGTGTGAATTCAAGGATAGCCAAGAGGTCAGCATAGGAGGAAGGCTCATATCATTTGGGCATGATTCCAGTGTGGAGGATGGGTAGAGGAGAGGAATTGAACAGAGGAGAAAATTTGGGCCGAGGACGAGCGCAGTTGGGTAGAGGATGAGCACAACACAATGACCATGCATGAATGAAATAACAATTTGGAGCTAACCCTCTGATTTTGAATGCACCCAAGGTGGAAAAAATTGAATTCGTTGATGAATTCATCACACACGAGTTTCCATGTGTGACTATGACTGGGCCAATTTTAAATTTGAAGGGTATATTCTGGAGGCAATCGTAATGAAGAGAGAATTAGATCAATGTCCAAGTATTCGACTTGGACATTTGATCATAAAAATGTATCTAGAGATTGTATCATGTAACCATCAAATGCCATTTAATTCATCTCATCATAGAACTGAATAGTCAGATTAATTCAAATGATTCTTGGTTACTTGCAATCGTGGTCACTTGTTGTATGTGTGCACCTCATCTGATCCTTCATATGGTGCATCATCTAGTCATTCAAATGGAACTCCATATGACACTCCATATGGCACTCCAGTGCAAAATGGAATTTGTTCATCCTGTAATGGATGTTTTATCCATAGTACTCACCGTTAAACACTTTTGACAGTCATAGTGAACAAGAGCGGAGACGGGATAAGAGTGTTCCACTATTACTTTCTTTGTCATCATGCTTGCACATTATAACAATTTGTGCCTCTATGTAATCACAAGTCTGTAATGAAAAGTCTGTAAAACAAAACGAGTTAAGTGGTCTTTCGAAGAAATGTACAACAGGTTTATAACACACAATGAGTTCAACATTTCAATAAAAAAAAAATGTTGATATAATAGCCCATATCATGAAAACAATATACATAATTTTTTACGAAGATTCTACTTCTTCTTCTCATGGATTATATACAGGAAATATTGTCATTTTTCAACTCATGAAACCCATCCCCCACTCCTAAGTATTGTGACACCTCACAATAAAAAATATAGGAAACCAGTCAATTCTCCCAATAGCTAAAGATTTACATCTTGTTAAGTGTAGAGATAAATTTCACATATCGTTCTGACGAGACGGTTATAATATGGCCCCACATATAGGATAGAACATCCTACATATAGTTAAGAAGAGGTAGGTGAGAGAGTTTCAAGATAGTCTCAAAGTTAGTTCCCAATGGAAAATTTATGGAGTTCATTAACCTTAGCTTAACCATACATACTTCTTGTCAGCTTTGTCTACAAGTAGTGCTATACAACAAGAAAAGTTTAAGATTTAGGAATTTATTATTATTTTTTGTCAGATTATCATCCTCGCTAAGTATAATGCCCCGCTGCCAACAAGCTTGTTTAGTACTCCAACGGGTTTACCTAGTCATACCACAAGTTGGTACCCGCTTCCAACAGACCTTTTCAGTATCCCGATAGGTTAGCCTCTTACACCCTCAAATATTGTCCCAACATCTTTTAAGATTTTAATATAAAGATTGCTTTGTGCAAGAATATGGGGGCATAGCTCTGAAAAAAATAAAAATTAGATTAGGATGGTATTTATGTTAGAGGATGACTCTCTTTTATGTATTCCTTAGAGATTGTCCTGATGTAAGGGGTACTTAAGAAGACGTAGCCTATCTAAAGATATCATATAATCAATCATTTTTAGTGTGTAGTGGATGGTACCATTGGAAAAGAACAAAAATGTATCTTTAGGCTCAACTCAGTTTCTTCTTTTTTAAGTTATTGTGATGTTTCCATGGCTAACCGCTAATAAGACCTCCTTTTTACTCTTTAACAAAGATACTTTACTCACTTACTCAAGGTTCTTGGGGAAACTATACGAGTAACCTCTAATTTTGATGGTTAAGGTATCACTTCCTTATATCCTCTAGTGGTGAAGGTTTAAGAGCAACTTCCATTAAAGATGCCTTGAGAAAAAAAAGATGGAAATATTTGCAAAAATGTGGCTAATTATCACAAGTCATTATTCAATTGATGCTTAACAGACAACAAGGTTTAAATATAGCAATATTTTGAAGGAAAATACTTCCCTCTATATCTCCTTGAAATTGTCTACTCCTAGTTGTTGACAATTGAAAACGTCAATGAAGTTTCACCCGCAAAGTATTGCTAAAGCCTATTATTATAGAAACTAAATAATACTAGTAGGTGGGACCCCCTTGAACTATTGAAGATAAGATATGCTCATTTTTTATATTGTGATGATGTGCGACATGGTTTACATGGTTGAATAGATATTGTACTTGTTGGTATGAGTTGAGCCTTGGAAATATTGATTCTTTATGTTTTACAACCCATATATCATTGCTATCTGTTCTCATCATGCCAGACACAACAAACATGTTAGTAAAAATACATGAAGGGTAGTTTTGAGAAAGACACAATACTACAACAAATGCAAAAGTAAAGGATCCAATTCTATAGTTTTACTATACTAAATGCATAAAGGATTTAATGATTATGGTTAAATACTAGATAGCAATATGATAGTATACGATTTAATTGAGTTATATGGGGAACATGAATATGTGAGGTGCTTTTGACAAGGGAATGGAAGTTATTGGTCAGGCATTTTTAATTGAGTTATATAGTCTTTATGCATGGTGATTAGGTTATGGTACAGTTTGATCATGCTATTGGTGATAATTCTATACATGATTTCTTGGATCGTATAGTTGCCATACAATGCGGGCGAATTAGGAATTGGATATATGATATGGATGTCACAATTAGCAAGAAATAGATGTGGATTCCAACATGGATTTTAAATTATTGGGTTTAATGAAGGGCTTGTTGGCAAGTACTAATGATTTAATGTAATGTTGGTGGAGGCGACATGCATTTACTGCACGTCACCTTTACTGCTTCGATGGCCGCCACCCTAATCGGGCTATTGTTCATTCTTGTTGCTCTGTTTGTGCTCCAAAATTTTAGTAGGGAGGAACCGCTCGACCAACTCTCGTTTTAAGGAATTCAATTAACAGGTATGTCCTTTTTTTTGGCCATTATTGACTTCACTCTGGTTATGAAATGATTACTGGCTCAGGTGTATGGGTTTGTGTTTTTCCTAAGCATTGCAACTGTGTGAATTTTCGGTGTTTGAATGGAAGATGGATGGTTCTTCCTGTAATTTTTCTGAGTTTGTAGAGGTTATCGGTATTCTCTGTTACTACTACTAGTTCAGTTCGAGGGTTTATGTTTAAGCTTTGGGTGGAAACTATCTTCATTCACTATCACACTATCCAATCTCTGGATTTCCTAGGTTTAGTGGTCGAAAGGTTTTTGCACCACTATGTTGTGTTTCACTTCGACATTGGTTGTTCCATCTCTAAGGGTCACGAATTGAGCATTATGCTCTTAACTCGGCCCTGTCTCCACCTCATTACTATGGTATTTGGATGAAGAACACAAGGGTTATACCCTACATGCGTAAATTAAATTACCCATATGAATAATAGCCTCACCCTTCTTTTTTCCTCTGCGCCATGGATTGTTACCTATCCACAAATGACTCATGTCCCTCTCTGTGTGCACACCCTTGGCCTTGAAAGTTCCACCATTACGAGGAGTTGGCTTCGTTCCTTGGTGATAGATACATAGTAGAACCTTAACCCTCCAGTCTCAAATTTTGTAGAGGAGATTGTCGTGCATGTCAAGTTGCTACGGGTTTTCATGGGTCGAATGTATGGTTTAGTACTGGTGAATGTAAATTCACCCAGATTGGTCGTATGGTTGTACTATTGCTTTAAAATTTTGTTATTTCACCTTCAAAGATACAGTCACCCTCCTTATGTTAATACCTCAGTATTGTTACTGGAAAGGGGCCCTGCCCCGATTCAATTGGATGTGTGGGTATGCATAGTTTCCACAGCTTGTTCGGTTGATTGATTTTTTGCAACAGTGGAAAATTGTTTGGAAGATACATGATCACTGGTTTTTTTCACTAATGGTTATTTGAATGCTTAGATATTAGTGGTAAAATTTCTTGACGTTGCTCATGTCACGTTGTGTGGTTGCAAAATGGATAATGTTCATGGTAACTATAGTTTTCTTTGGGGGGAAAATGGTTGTTTAATCAGACGACTGTAAAATTTTTATCCACTGTATCCTTGTGATTGTTCTATTATATAAGTCCGAGTCTGCACAACATAGTTGGTTACAGTTGGACTAAATCGGAATCATACTGTGTTACTAATGATTCAACATGATGGATTTATTACTGTGACGATGTGCTTGATTTTTTAAATGGAGATATTGCATTGTAGTGATTGAAGATTGTGCACTATGTATAATATGGATATCTTGGTTTCTCACACTCAGGGATACCATAGAGTTTTGAGCATGTTTTGTTGCAATCGATCATTTGTTAAGAATGTTTTTGATACCCAGTCATGTTGGATGGATTGTCCAACTTTCAAAATTACATGAAATTGGGCTTGCATAGTGATGTATTTACACTTGCATATTTGAATTATTCAGCGCATAGCTTGTGTTGGAATAGTGACTGTTGACTGTAAATGGTCAGTTTGGGTTCTGTTAATTTGATTTTGATTCTGGTTACTGCCTATATATTGTCAGCAAATATCATTGCATTTAAATGATAATATTGATTGCAGGGTAGTGATTTCATTGTTGATTTGGAAACATGACCTTTAAAATACTATTGTGATTGAAGAGATGCATGAGCAGTAGTTGATTTTGATAGTTTGCAGATTGGAAATGGGTATTGTTCGTAAATTGTTATAAAATGAAAGTATCTAAATGAAGGGAACAAAATCTCTTGCAAATTGTGTGAAGTACATATTGTCTTGTGATGGTACTGTGTTGGATATTGATTATGAACAAGGAACTAGTTAGATGCACAGGTATTATTATTTGGTCAAATGATTGTTGGTTGATTGCATCTCCTTTCGCAGAATGTTATGAATCACTTAATTAATTTCATGAACAGTAATCGTTCTTCTTCCCTTCCATTTTTTTCATTTTCCGCTAATTACAAACCCCATCATTTCCCATATTCCTTTTTCACTCCTTGTTCTGAGATTATTACAGTCAAGATAATTTATGTGTTAATGTGGCAGTGTCATGTATGGATTACGGTGAGATTCTATTCGTTTTCTTACAGTTGATTGTTGTTATCTTTGAGAAGTGACCATGTCTTCTCCCCTTTCATTATATCACATTTTCGATCAATACAAACCCATCACGTATCCCTGAACCTTTTTTTCACTACCCTACTCATTGATTAATAGTCAAATAATTTGTATGGATTGGATTGCATGAGCCTGATACATTCTGAGCCAAATCTATTTCATATTTTTAAGAGTTGTCATGCATGGTTATTTAAAAGACTATTTGCTAATTGATAACACATGCAGGATGAGTTTTTTCATTTGAGGAATCCATGGTCAAGGAAACATAGGTAGGGGTAACTGGAACTGATGCCCAAGAAGGCCCAGGTTTTCTATACATTTTGACATTGATTCAGAAGAGCTTGGCCAATTGTTTCATGTTGGATTCTTTAACTAGATTGGGCAGGGAATATTCCAACCTAGGATTGAGAGGCCCCCTTTCCAAGCCCTGAAAGCCCCTGGTATCCCTGTACCTCCTCATGTCTCCTTACAATTGGAGGTCCCTAAAAATGATGGATGGCAAGAGATTTTCCACTCGACAGTCTCCCAACATCGTGTCTGGCCCAACTTGTCCTTGCCTGCTCCTTCGCCTTTGAACCCCATCGTCCAAGATTCCCCTGACCACTCGCAAGTGCAATCCTCCCATGCTAGCAAGAGATTAAAAACTAAATCCCACCATGCAATTGATAAAGGAAAAGTCATTTTTGCCCCCTCCTCACCCTCCAATGGCTCTAACAAATTAGTGTCTTCCTGGATACATTTGAGGGATGATTGTTCCCATGTGATCAATGAGATTAATCCTAAAGGCTCTGCATAGCCAAAGAAAAATTCAGGAAAATCAATAGATGAAAGCAACAACTAAGGAAGGGTTGCATCACAGACTGGGAAATATGGTTTTTGAGTTTTATGTTATCTATTGTTTTATGACAGTTGACTTCATGGATCTTTGGAAAACATGTTTTATTTTGGATATATGAGTATTATTTTTTTGAAATAATTTCGAATTTCATGAGTTGAAATTACCAAAAGTAAATATGTGGATGGGAGACACAAGGAGATGTGTTTTCTTAACTAATGGTTATGTCATGATTTTTATGATTGTTATGAACTAAAGGGAGTCATAAGGGGTCCCACCTACTAGTTATTATTTATTTATGACCCTTATTATAATTATTATTTCCCCCCTTAACTAAAGTTAGTTGATCTTTTTAATTAACTTAACTAATGAGTTGGTGTAACTACTTCAACCAATTCTAATTTGTTAAAAGAAAAAGGAAAGGGAGGAACAAAGGGAGGAGAGAATCAGAAGCATGCTAAGGTTTTCTCTTTGAGTTTATGTTGAGATAGTTCAATTTTCATTCATTCATAGATTCATCATATCCTAATTCTCTTTTGTGATAGTAGGGTCTTATTGTAGACAACAATATTCAGGGCTGAATTAAATCATTCAGACACTTGTTTTTCAAAGGTGTTGATCTATCTTTGATAGTCTGTGTAGATTTGTCTGTTTATGAATTAATTTTCATGACTGATAAAGGATATTGTGTAGAGTCGAGTGGGAAGCAATCTGTGGAAAGCTAATCCAAATTTTAGAGTTCAGTTTTGGTTTTCTGTCGGAGTTCCTTTTGTATGTTCCATCGGGGATGTCTAAGTTTGACTTTGGTCCAAGATTTTTGTATGAGATTTTGTACAGAAAATGACTCTTTGGTGAATTGGAATGAAATAAAGGATTTCTTTATGTCTCAACTGTCTTGATTATCATCTTGGTGTCTTTACTTCTGTTCTTACATTTATTTCAGCAACTATTATATTCATAAAATTACATAAAAAGTAAATTTCCAGCAAGCTTTTTGTTGATAAAAGACTAGCCTAAGCACTCGTAAATAATACTTGTGAGTTAGGATGTTATTTTTGTTGGCTATAAACATAGAGTGATATTCCCATCTACTTTTATTTAGCCAAGTTAAGTCTGAAAATGCTTGAGTAAGATCAATTCATATATTTTCCTCAACACTGGTGAAATAAATACCTACAGAAATCTCTAGAATTGTCTATCAACATACTTCAAAATTATTTACATATGTACATTCAAAAATTCAGAAAAACATTCAAGAACAAGGGGGAACTTCCCCATTTACTAAGGCTAATGCCTTGTCAATTGACATGACCTATCGAAAATCTTCTTTGGAAATGGGTCTGTGATAAATTTAGAGTTGGTGCCCATTTACTACGAAGGAGACTTGTCCATCGTCAATTGTTTTTATTTTCACAACCCCATTGTCATACACAGTGACTACCTCATAAGGAACTAACCACCGAGTGGTAATTTTTCCTTTGAAAGTTTTAAATTGGGAGTCAATCAACAAATCTCAATCACCAAGTTGGAAGTGTTTCTTCTTAATAAACTTGTCATGCCACTTGCTCCTCTAGTTTTGGACTAATATTGTTCATTGGATAGAATTTTTCCTGATCTCATTCAACTCATTTAACTGTAGGGATTGTTGTTTCTGAGCCTCATCTAAGTACAATACTAATTATGCGGCAATACAGAAGGTCTTTACTTGGAATTCTATTGGTATAAGTACTTGTTTCCCATACACTAGCTCATAAGGGGTATTCCCAGTGGTGTTTCTCCAGGTGGTCTGATATACCCACAAGGCCTCTGGAAGCCTATCATCCCAATATTGATGATGCAATTTCACAGTCTTGGTTAAGAGAGCTTCCAAAACTTTGTTTGTGGACTCTACCTGACCATTAGCTTGTGGGTGATATGGAGAAGAATTGCAGTGGTTGATCCCATATTTCTCTATCAATTCTCTCATTAGCTTGGAAGTGAATTGAGTTCCTTGGTCTGTAAAAATTTCATGAGGAACACCAAAGCGGGTAAAGATGTCTTCATAAACGAATTCAATATTATATTTTTCAGTAGCCCTGAATAGGGATTTTTCCTCTACCCATTCGGTGACATAATTTGTACAAACCAAAATATAGTTTTTCTTACGAGACATGGGTGAAACTGGTCCTACAAAGTCAAGGGCCCATTTCTCAAAAGATTTTATCATAACTTGGGCATGCAAGGGAATTTAGTTAGCTGATGTGGGTCTTCCTATCCTTTGACAACTGTCACAACTCCTGACATACTTGGAAGCATCCTTAAAAATGCTAGGCCAATAGTAACCTGAATGTAACATCCTATACGTTGTACGTTTGTCAAAAAAATGGACACCACATGGTGCATCATGACAACTCCATAGGATTTCAGGTATCTCATATTCTTAGACATATCTATGAATAATCAAGTCTGGACCAGTACGAAAAAGATCATGGCCAAGCCAAGAGTAGTTGGCACTTTGCATGATAATTCTATGCTTTTCATGAGGTGACAAATGAGATGGTAAATTCCTAGTAGCCAAATAGTTTTACATATCTTCAAACCATGGGGTATTTACAGAAAGGTAAAAGAAGTGCTCATCTAAGAAACTATCATTGATGGGAATATCATCATCCTCATGTTTTATGCGTGAAATAAAATCAGCTACCAAATTCTCCTTTCCAGGTCAGTCAAGGACGGTGATATTGAAATTTTGCAATAGCAGGAGCCACCTACTCACTCAACCATTAGTAATGGGTTTATTCATAATAAATCTAATGGTAGAGTGATTTGTATGTACAAATACTTTGTAACCTATGATGTAGTGGAGAAACTTATTAATAGCATGAACTACTACCAAGAATTCATTTTCGGTAACTGTATAGTTTAACTCGTCAGGGGACAAGTTCTTTCTCACAAAATAAATTGCATAAGATTGATGGTCTTATTTCTACCCTAATACTCCTCCTATTGCAGTATCAGAGGAATCAATGGATATGATAAATGGAAGAGCCCAATTGGGGCCCCGAAGAACTGGTGCCATAGACAACTTATCTTTCAAAGTTTCAAAGGCGGTTTGACACTGCTCAGTCCAAAGAAAATCAACATCCTTTATTAACAATCCAAACATGGGTGCATCAATCTTTGTGAAAATTTCAATAAATCGCCAGTAGTATCCGACATGTCCAAGAAAGCTTCTCACCTCTTTTTGAGTCTTGGGGGGTGGATGTATGACGATGACCTCAATCTTAGTAGGATCGACTTTAATCCCTTCAGATGAAACATGATGTCCGAGAACCACTCCTTCAGTCGACAACATTTTACATTTTTCATGACTTAACGATAGGTTCATTTCTTGGCATTTGATAATGCCTTTTTCTAAATTATCTAAGGCTTCCTGATAAGTATTTCCATATACTGTAAAGTCATCCATGTATACCTCCACACAATCATGAATATGATCAACAAATATCCCTAGTACTGCTCGTTGAAATGTGGCAGGAGCATTACACAATCCAAATGGTAAGACCCTATAGGCATAGGTGCCCCAAGGAAAAGTGAAGGAAGTCTTGTTGTGATCCTTGGGTGCTATGAGAATTTGATTATACCCGCTATATCCATCTAAAAAAGAGAAATATTTCTTTCCTGACAGGGTGTTCAAGACTTGGTCAATGAAAGGAAGAGGGAAATAATCCTTCAAAGTGGCCTTGTTAAGCTCCTGAAAATTGACACAAAATCTCCATTTCTCGGTTACTTTCTTTGGAACTACTACAAGTGGGGATACCCATTTACTATCAGATATGGGATAAATAAATCCAACATGCAATAACTTTTGTATCTCCTCTTTTACTATATCTTTGAGTGTTGGGTTCATCCTTCTATGGGGTTTCCTAATAGGTGTTACTTCCCCCTCGGTATATATATGTGATGAATGCATGTGTTAAGGTGTATACCCTTAATTTTAGTATATTCCTAGGTGAATGCCCCTGATTGTTCTTTAAGGAAACTTACTAACTTCTTTTGTTGGTCTACATCTAGTCTAGAATTTATATGTAGAAATTTCCTTGGACCAATCTCATAGGGCATGGTGTAAGATGTGGCAGACTTGTCTATCTCAAAGATGAAGGATGTCGAAGAAAAAATATATGTGTCCAACTGTTCCTGAAATTCTTCCCCAAACATGTACTCAAATTGGGGAAAATATTGTGGAAAATCGACACACGTGATAGAAGAAATAAACTGGTTTAGTACATTTTCTGTTATGTGCTCCTGAAGTGCCCAAGAATTATCACTTGGAAACATGGGCTCTTGCAAGTCCTCATTATCGAATGGACATTCAAGTCACCATGTATTCTCCATGATAGGTTGATTTGGTGGATATATGGTGAGCTTCTGCATAGAAAGTCCATTTGAGATGGTCATTTCTCCCTCTCTACAGCCAATAAATGCATTGGATGTGGTTAAACAAGGTCTTCCCAAAATAACGAGGTGCCCTTTGGTAGGGTCCTTTGAGTAGATCACAAGAAAGTCTATTGGGTATTCCCATGAGGCTATAGTTACTATGATATCATCTAAGATTCCTTCAGGGATAACCTTTGTCTTATCTGCTAATTCCAAAATAGTTGGGGTAGGTCTAAGAAGAGGTTTTAGATGTAATTCCTCCAAGGTAGTAACAATCATAACATTTATGGATTCCCCTAGGTCGATGAGATTGTTTCATATGGAAACCTCATTAATGGTTATGGTCACTATAGGGTTCCCTGGGTTCCCATATTTTGCGACCTTAGGATGCTCTAATATGTACTCAGAAAGTTCTCCTATCAAATGTACTGTTGGGGGATCCTTCTGCTTCCTTCTTGGATTATTAATACACAATTCTTTGACCACCTTACTGTAGATTGGAATATCCTCAATGTATTGTAACAAGGTAATTTTGACACAGATATTCTTTAATTCATTCAATATGTCAAATTTTGGTTGGGTGGTAGGTTTCTTGGTCACTAATATTTCTGGATAAGGAGGGGCCTTTGTAATTTTTTAAGGTTCATTTTGGGGAAGCTTGGGTTCTTGTTCCTTAGGAATGATAACATATTCCCACCTAGTGTTATCCGTGGGTTTTTAGGGGGTATCCTCTTCTTCTTATTCTTCATGGATGACTACCGAAGGCATCTGCCTATCCAGAAATTTTCTTGGCCTTAGTTGAATCTCCTACAATGGAATAGGAGAAATAACATACATTGAGAAGGCTTGCATATCAACATTGTGAAGAGGTTGAGTGGGTTTATTATTGGGATTGGGCACTGGTTGTGATGGTATAAATGTTGGTCTTGGGGAGCTTTCATTCTGGTATTTTTGCAGTTGTTGTGGAACAAGAGGTAAAGGTGGTGGAACAAAACCTAGCAGAAGCTTTGGGATGTTCGGTGAAAACTGAGGGTAAGGATGGTTGTGCATAGGGACAGGTGTAGATTGAGGGTTCCCTTGGTTATTCCCTCCTCTCCATCCTTTAAGCCAAGTATTGTGATACTTTGTAGACTATTTTTTCCAACTCGGAGAGTTCCATTGTTGTGGTTGTTGATAATAGGGTGGAACTTGAGACTGTAGATATTGGTATGTAGGCTGATTACTAGGATGCCATGGCCTCCTAGGTGCATAAGAGAACTCCATAGGATCCCCACTTATGTAGATGTCTAACAAACCGGGCAATTATGGACATCTTTCATTTGAGTGGTCCTCTGTGCAAAAGCCACAAACTGAAATTTTATCTAATGGGAATTCCCTTGAGGAATGCTTCCTCCTGTACCTTGGGAAAAATATGCTCATCGCTGCATTTTCCTCATCCTGTTTCTTTTTAATCTTTAGGGTGTCCATATGGGAACCTATTATGCTTAAGATATCTATTTTGAAGTTCTCTAAAAGGTTCCCTATCTCTACTCTTTTGATACCACCTGAACTAACTGGTTTTAATCTTCTACTATAAGGATCCCGAACATTCTTCCCTGTTTTATCTCTTCTCCTTGAGTAATTCTTACACATTTCACATATTTCGACAAACGGTTTATGGGATATGTCACCTAATGCCATCAGGTTAAGTATCTCTAGGTATTATTCTGAAATCCCTTTAAGGAAAAGATCCTTGACTCCATCATCTAGAAGGTCATGGTACTTCAATTTCTATGAGATATAAGTAAACCGTTCCATATAATCCTTGAGATTCTTGTCTTCTAATTGTTGGATGTTGAAAATATCATTACGAGAATCCTTGGACTTGTAGTAGTCTTAGTATTTCTTAAGAAATGTGTCTTTCATGGCTTCCCAAGACCTAATGTTGGACTCTCCCAACCCCATGAACCATGTTAGTGTAGAGTCCTTGAGGGTAGCAGGAAATATTTTTATTTATTTTCTGGCCATCTTAAAAGTAGTTGTAGCTCCTACACAAGATGTCGAACTCAAATAGGAAGGTATCCGGGTCTTCACTTCTTTTATTGTAAAAGGTGGGAAGTGCCAAGAGGGGAATGTTTTTCATATTGAAATTCTGTGTGGTGTCCAACATTGGAAACCCAAAGGTGGTTTCGGTTTGGTTTCCATCTTTTTCTCCCTTCTCGTGTCTTACATGGTTGTGATCCTCCTGATCATCCATACTAGTTTGGTTTCCAAAAAGAGAGTACCTAGATGGTTTCAACCTTGAAAAAGACAAAGTATCCCAAGGTTATTTTCTAAGAAAGGTATCCCTTTGATGGAAAGGTCTTCCTACTACTTGGATGTCTCGAACTACTCAATCTGGTTGAGACTATTGGTTCCAAAGTTTCTGTTTCAACTTGGGAAACAATTATGTTGGTTGAACTACGAAACAAATTATTCACCTGTTCAACATCTATGATGTCTACAAAGTTAGGGTCTCCTGATGGTGGTGAAAAAACAAAGGTTGTGTTGATTGGTTTTACAGAAGTCTCGAGTGGTATTTCCTTCTATCCTACTATGATTGATGCTTCAATTTTTTGTTCTATAGTGGTCCCTGTTTTAGTCTCTTCAGAGACTATTTTAGATTTTTGGGTTGAGCTAGCCACTACTATTCAGTATCGATATGCAGAGTTTATGAGTGGAGTGTTCCTTCCCCCAAAAAGGTCAGAAGGAACCTTGTTAAAAGAGTTTGGTTTGGTTTTAATGTATCTACCCTTTGGGTCACTAGGTTTGTTCATGAAAGAAAAAAAAAAAAAAAAATCTACCATTGGGTTTGGGGAAACCTACTATAACAGATGCACATGTTCTTACCTCTCGTCTTAAAGTTCCCCCGCCACCAACATAATTCTAAGGTTAAAAAATGATCTATTTCCTAACTATTTCCTACCTTGAGACAACTCCCCGGCAACGATGCCAAAAATGATGGGTGTTCTATATGCACTAAATTCCTCAATTAAATTGTCAACCCGAGGTAAGTAAACTTAGAGTTGTAGAACTGTATGTGCCAAGTCAGAAAAGATAGAGGAAGTATTATCTAACTAAGGATATGGTCTATCTAAGGGTTAATCTACTTAAGCAAAGACTACTAATTAGCAAGTCCTATTAATGATATTGAACTATTTACTATAAGCAGCTTTAAACAATCGATTGATGGATTATTCCTAAAGAAAAAAATCAAACCCTATTTTGAACAAGTTAACCTATTTAATATAATAATCAACAACAAGTAATCTATTCAATCTATTCAATTTAATAAGCAACAACAACAATAAGTTAATCTATTCAAACTATTTAATCTAATGAGCATCAACAAGTAAGTAAGTAAGCAGTCAAACAACTAACCTATTAAAACTTATTCAGCAAGTAAACCAATAAAAAATATTCAGCAAGTAAACTCATCAAAATATTCAGTAAGTAAACTCTATTCTTAAGACAAAAAATCATAATCATCTCTAATCTCCAAAGAAAATATCTTAACCTACTTAATCAAAAACATTATGACTGTATTTAGAAATTAATCAAAACTATTCTTAATTTGCAATAACAGGAAACTCAAAGATGATGACTATGCCTTTGGTGCCTAATAACATCACGATGGCATATGACGATTAGTGATAATTCAAGAGGAATTAGTTCAATGCTGAATTCTATGGATAAATGAAAAGTATGAACCAAGAAATCTGATGCAGGAGCATCTCTCCACGTCAGCCAACCAGCCAGCCAGCCACGTCACTGGTTTCAAATCGTGTGCTGAAGAGAGGCGCATCCCTCATTTTCAAATTGAATTTGAATGAATGTAAATTAAATGTTTTAGTCTATTGAGCCGAGAGGTCATGCTTTGCACAGGCGTAGAAGTAGGTAGGCCTTCAATGTTTGTAAGGCTGAGATCTAGATCCAGATTGTGGACTAGATAGCCCATTCAATGTAATTGAATAGGGTAGGTGAGTTGGAGGGAAGCTCTCTAAGAGCCCCCTCATGTAAAAGATCAATTGGGATCTCATTTTGGTAGTAGTTAGAGTATGCACAAGAGAGAGTGAGTGTGCAAGAGAAGGAGTCGAGACCTTGTTACAGGCCATGCTGAGGAACAACTTGTAAAACAGGCATTTGCCATTTAATACAAAGACAACAGTTTTTCCTACATATTTTCTATGTTGAATGAATGTCTGTGTGTGTTCTTTATATGTTGTGAATGTATGCTATGTTTGGGTATTTGCAGGGAGTTGTTTGATTTTCAGGATTGAGAGGTTCTTTGTGGTTTCATGCTAGGAGGGCGTGACAGAGTACAGTGGACTCTGAATACCAGTGCACAGAAGCACTTCTGAACTCTGTGAATTCAGACAAAGACGTGCCAGGTGGGAACATAAGCTAAAATCACCAACCCAGGAAAGACCTTGGAGGTTGCTGAACACCTCAGGAGGCAAGGCTGTGGAGGAGAACACAGTTGCAGACAAAAACTCTTGTGAGTTCTGTAAAGCTCTGCCAGGTGGGCATTGAGCAGGTGCAAGAGTGCACAGAGGAAGAACTCTGCTATGAGTTCAGAAGAAGATAGAAGCTATGAGGGGTTTTGTACAACTCTGCCAGGAGGTCATTGATTTAGTGTGAATATAGGCACAAGAAGAAAGAACTCTTTGAGTTCAGATATTGAAGAGAGTCCACTAAAGTATGTTCGCAGGGTTGTTGAACACCCTGAGCACTCAGCAAGAGGTTGCTTGAGCAGACACGTTGCCAGGAGGTCATCAGATTCTCCATCTACAGGAAAAGGAAGAAGGGTAAACTCCCTTAAAGAGGTCTGAGTCTCAGAGAAGCTCAGAAGGAGTAGCAATTTGTGTGCAAATACTTTGCAGGAGCACAAAAGTCACAGAATCCTTCAAGGATTCGGGAGCAAAGCTCTGGAAGGATAGCGTTTTATATGCATAGGCGAGACTCAAGGTGAAGAGTTTGCAAAGGGAAAAGAAGAAAAGGTCGAAGCCTTTGAACCTTGGACATTATTTCGAGTCTGGGAAGAAAAGCGTGAAGCTCGGAAGGAGCAATAACTGTCTTCGAATTCAGCCGAAGAAATCTAGGCCATTGAAAGGTTTCCACGTCCAAGAGGCAGTGTAGGAGGAGTGCACAGGAAGATAAGGTCTAAGTCATTGTATTTTGGTTTAAATACCCATCATCCATTGGATTTGGCAGGATTTGCGGAGGGGTTAAGTCTTCGAAAGTAGAGGTGAAAGTCTCGAAGGAGTATTGTATCGGGAATTCAGTGTTTGGGAGTTCGGGAGTCTGGAGGACGAGAGTCCAACCCTCGAAATCAAAAATCATGAAAGGGAGAATTAGATCTGATCCGTCCATCTACGGGAGGATCCGTGTCACGGAATCGTCCGTTTCGGAGATTCGGGCACCAGGACTCACAGAGGTGAGCACCTTGACTTCGCGAGTAGTGAAGTCCCAAAGAAATCTGAGATGTCTGTTGGAAAGAGAACACGTGTCATGAGATCACCCATATCGGGGATTCAGACATTAGAGGTCAGATAAGAAAGTCTTTCAACTTCACGAGTAGTGAAGTTGTGAAGAGATCAGGACCGTCCATCTGAGGAGGATAGGTGGCAACAATTGTAGGATCGGTAAAAGTGCCAAAGAAGTCTAAGTGTAGGCTTCGCGAACTCATAGGTTCGCAAGGTGAGAGCCCAAAGGTTGGGTGCTCCAAGTCACAAAGTCGCGGAATCGCGAGGAGCGAGGATAGCCATTAGATCCAGAGAACGGGAGGATCGTTGGATCAAGAACCCCATCGCCTATCGTGCATTCAGGGGTTCAGAGGTTGAGAGGACCGTGTCTCGACTGTAGAAGTCACAAAGTGTCGAGAGATGAGGCACGAGTGTGAACATGTGGCAAAACCACAAGGTGGGGTCCGCATGATTGATAGGAGGATACACGTCGCTTGGGGGAAAAATGAGTCAACGCTTTGTTGATTTCTCGCATCTCAGGGATTCGCAGAATAAGAGCATGAGAGCTCGATGATGAAACTCATGAAGTGGTGAGTTGCGAGAAGTGTGAAGGGAAGATCAACCCT
>JASDQU010737131.1:50288-63751 GCA_032191745.1 Picea mariana | reverse complement strand
ATACACGTCGCTTGGGGGAAAAATGAGTCAACGCTTTGTTGATTTCTCGCATCTCAGGGATTCGCAGAATAAGAGCATGAGAGCTCGATGATGAAACTCATGAAGTGGTGAGTTGCGAGAAGTGTGAAGGGAAGATCAACCCTCATTGAATTTCAGTCTCGAAGGTTTGCACGGGAAGAGCACGAACGCTCAACCCTTCGACTCGTGAGATTGCGAGTTGCGACAAGTGCCTTCGGGAATAGGCCTTGGTCATAGTGCTGTGGTCGCTTGGGAAAGGTGGAGCTCACCACTAGTGTTGTTCGCACAGGGGAGCTTCCAAAAGGACCTATGTATCGAGTGAATTGAGATTTCGGCAAGAAATCAAAAGAGCTGATCCGGCTCATGAAGTGAGTTGAATGATCCTTAAGACCGGGAGGTCGTGCAGTGACTCTATCGAGGTAGAGGTGGCACCTACGTCATCAAGTGGTATCAGAGTGAGAAATCTGTTTGTACATTGCAGACAGAAGGAGCAGGAAGGAGACAAAGTGCTAGAGACTCTGTGATGATTGTTTGCAGGTAGGCAACAATCCAGAAGATGGTCAGGAGGACTGTAGGAAGAGGCTGGAAACACTCAGGATCAGAGTGACAGCAACAAATTTGCCAGCAGGGCAGACAAGAACAACAAGATGGCTACTAAATGATATACGAGTGCTGGAAGGAAAGACCCAGAGCTAATCAGCGAAGCTGAATGGGATGAAGATCTTGCCAAGATAAGGGAGAGAATTGATGAACTTGCATTTGAGATGTAGCAGAATTCCAAGTCAAGATGGGTATATGAATGGCCCATGAAGACGAGAGTAAAATGGCCAGTCAAGCAGTTGATGGTCAAAAGACAGTGTAGACTATTGAGAAGGTGGTTGAGGCATGCTGAAAACCTCAATGGACCTGATGAGATGGTTCAGATATGTGAACCAGAGACTGGGAGAAATCTCAGTGATGCTAAAGATGAATGGGGATGAGCTGAAGATCTCAAGGAATGTCATGAGGATATACCAGAAATTCCCAATTGCCAGGAGGGAAAAGAGTTGAGGTCACTACGGGATCTCATAGACTGTCATGAGGACAACCAGGGAATTTCATGTTGCCAGGAGGGAAATAAGATGAGATTATTGCGGGATCTCATGGATTACCAGGAGGACAGCCAGAAAATTCCAATTTTCCAGGTGGGCATGGGAACAGAGATGGGACTATCTGAAAGTCTCATGGAATCGGAGGTGAGTTCAACTTAGCAAGAGGTGTTGATGAAGATGGGATTAGTTGATCTCATAGTCTGCCAGGGAAGCAACAAAGAAGTCCCATATTTCGAGGTGGGCAGGGATAAGAAGATGAGGCTACGTGATGGTCTCATAAACTTTGAATCAGCCTGAGGAGATGATAGAGCAGATGAGATCAGAGTTGGATTTCGATCAACAGATGCAGCTAACAGAAGAGGAGGATCTGAGGAATATTCTAATGATTGGGGGAATCGGGATATTCCTACCATTTGCCGCAAAGCAGGCAGAAGTTTGCATTGCGGATGTTGAGGCAACAACAACAGAAGTAGGACAGCCAGCTAAGACTGTCAGGAAGGAATCATTGGAGTAGACTTTGGAAGCTGCCTAAGAAGAAGGAGAGGATGAGAATTCCGAGGAGTGGCTCAATACTTTCAGTGAGGTAATTGAAAGGACTGCAACATGGGAGTTTGCAGAATAAGAAGAAGAAGAAGAAGACAGCATTAGTTTGGTTGATCTGTATGAACAAATTGAAGCCCTGGAAGAGAGGGTGAAAGTGCAGAGTGTGCACATCCAACAGGCGAAGTTGGAAGCAGCTGATGAAGCAGGCATGGGAGATCATTGCGATCTACCAGACTACAGAAAAATTTTGCAGCCAAGGAGACTACATGAGCAGAGCCAGCCACTGGAGAAGTTGTATGAAGTGATTGAGAAGATTAGGGAGCTGATGATTAGGTTAGCAGAGACTACCAGCGAGGAGAAGCTGAGCAGAGAGGCAGAAGAAGAAGCAGCAGCAACAACAACAAAGAAGTGGAGTGAGGAGACTCCAGACAGTTGTTTGGGATCCATGAGGATTTCCACAGCTAAGAGTGGAAGCTCATGAGCAGGAGATCATGAATTTTGCAGCTGAGGAGTATGATGTAGGAGAATCTCTCCATGTCAGCCAATCGCCAGCCAGCCACGTCAGCGGTTTCAAATCGTGTGCTGAAGAGAGGTGCAGCCCTTGTTTTCAAATTGAATTTGAATGAATGTAAATTAAATGTTGTAGGTTGTTCATCCGAGAGGCCATGCTTTGCATAGGCGTAGAAGTAGGTAGGCCTTCAATCTTTGTAAGGCTGAGTTCTAGATCCGGATTGTGGACTAGACAACCCATTCAATGTAATTGAATAGGGTAGGTGAGTTGGAGGGAAGCGCTCTGAGAGCTCCCTCATGTAAAAGATCAATTGGGATCTCATTTTGGTAGTAGTTAGAGTATGCACAAGAGAGAGCGAGTGTGCAAGAGAAGGAGCCGAGACCTTGTAACAAGCTGTGCTCAGGAACACCTTGTAAAACAAGCATTTTCCATTTAATACAAAGATAGCAGTTTTTCCTGCATATTTTCTATGTTGAATGAATGTCTATGTGTGTTCTTTATATGTTGTGAATGTATGCTATGTTTGGGCATTTGCAAGGATTTGTTTGATTTTCAGGCTTGAGAGGTTCTTTGTGGTTTCATTCCAGGAGGCCATGACAGAGTACTGCGGACTCTGAATACCAGTGCATATAAGCACTTTTGAACTCTGCGGATTCAGACAAAGACATGCCAGGTGGGCACAAAAGCTGAAATCACCAACTCAGGAAAGACCTTGGAGGTTGTTGAAAACCTCAGGAGGAAAGGCTGTGGAGGAGAACACAATTGCAGATAGAAATTATTTTGAGTTCTGTAAATCTCTACCAGGTGGGCATTAAGCAGGTGCAAGAGTGCACAAAGGAAGAACTCTGTTGTGAGTTTAGAAGAAGACAGAAGCTCTAAGGAGTTATGTACAACTCTTCTAGGAGGGCATTGAGTCAGTGTGCAGACAGACACAGAAAGAAAGAACTCTTTGAGTTCAGATATTGAAGAAGAGTCCACTGAAGGATCTTCGCAGGGTTGTTGAACACCCTGAGCAATCAACAAGAGGTTGCTTGAGTAGACACATTTCTAGGAGGGCATCAGATTCTCCATCTATAGGAAAAGGATGAATGGTATACTCCCTTAAAGAGGTCTGAGTCTCAGAGAAGCTCAAAAGGAGTAGCACTTTGTGTGCAAAGACTTTGTAGGAGTGCAAAAATCGCAGAATCCTTCAAAGATTTGAGAGCAAAGCTATGGAAGGATAGCATTTTATATGCGTAGGTGAGACTCAAGGTGAATAGTTCGCAGAAAGAAAAGAAGCAAAGGTTGAAGCCTTTGAACCTTGGAAATTCTTCCAAGTCTGGGAAGAAAAGCATGAAGATCGGGAGGAGCAATAACTGCCGTCGGATTCAACCCAAGAAATCTAGACCGTTGAAAGGTTTCCATGTCCAAGAGGCAGTGCAGGAGGAGCACACAGGAAGATAAGGTCTGAGCCATCAGATCTTGGTTTAAATACCCATCAACTGTTGGATCTGGAAGGAGTTGCGGAGGGGTTAATTCTTTGCAAGAAGAGGTGAAAGTCCTGAAGGAGTATCGTATCGATAATTCATCGTTCGAGAGTTCAGGAGTCTGGAGGACGAGATTCTGACCCTCGACATCAGAAATCGTGAAAAGGTGAATTAGATCTAAGCCGTCCATCTGCGGGAGGACGCGTGTCACGGAATCGTCCATTTCGGGTTTTTGGGAACTTGGACTCACAGAGGTGAGCACATTGACTTCGCAAGTAGCAAAGTCCCGAAGAAATATGAGCCATTCGTTGGAAAGAGGACACATGTCACGAGATCACCCATATCGAGGATTCAGACATCGGAGGTCAAATAAGGAAGTATTTCGACTTCGTGAGTAGCGAAGTCACGAAGAGATCAAGACTGTCCATCTAAGGAGGATAGGTGGCAGCAATAGCGGGATCGACGAAAGTGCCAAAGAAGTCTGAGTGCAGGCTTCACAAACTCGAAGGTTCGCAAGGTGAGAGCCCAAAGTTTGGGTGCTCCAAGTTGCAAAGTCGTGAAATCGTGAGGAGCAAGGACAACCATTGGATCCAGAGAACGAGAGGATCATTGGATCAGGAACCCCATCACCTATCGTGCATTTGGGGGTTCAGATGTTGAGAGGACCTCGTCTCGACTGCAGAAGTCGTGAAGTGCTGAGAGTCGAGGCATGAGTGTGAACACGTGGCAGAGCCACAAGGTGGGGTCCACATGATTGACAAGAGGAAATGTGTCGCCTGGGGGAAAAAGGAGTCAACACTTCATTGATTTCTCACGTCTCAGGGATTCATGGAATAATAGCACGAGAGCTCGACGTTGAAACTCGTGAAGTAGCGAGTTGCGAGAAGTGCAAAGGGAAGATCAATCATCGCTGACTTTTAGTCTCAGAGGTTCGCATATGAAGAGCATGGAGGCTCAACCCTTCAACTCATGAACTCGCGAGATGGCGAGTTGCGACAAGCGCCTTCGAGAATAGGCCTTGGTCACAGCGCTGTGGTCACTTGTGAAAGGTGGAGCTCGTGCCTAGTGTTGTTCGCACAGGGGATCTTTCAAAAGGACCTGTGGATCGATTGAATTGAGATTCCGGCAAGGAATCGAAAGAGCTGATCCAGATCATGAAGTGAGTTGAACGATCCTTAAGACCGGGAGGTCATGCAGCAACTCTGTCGAGGTATAGGTGGTGCCTGTTTCATCATAATCTAATAAGAGATTTTCCATCATAGAAGAAACATTAAACATCTTGAAAATCCATGTGATCTCTAAATTTCATGCATCAATATTTGATGATAAAAATACACTCTTATACTAATTTTAATGCACTCTTATACTAACTCAAGTAAATTTGCAAGATTATAACCTCATAACTAAAAGATTAATTCAAATTCAAATTTCTAATTAAAATCACAACTCAAATATAAAACTGATATTTCATAAGTTAAACTAGGCTTAATTCTGTCATTAAAAACTCAGATTTTAAACTAACATGCTTGTAAAAAAATATTCCAAATCTACTTTTATACTAGCATACTAAAACAAGATTGATAAACAAAATAAATTCATGAAAGCATAACTAAAACTGAGAATTAAATCAACTAATAAAACTTGTAATTATTAATCCATCGAAACTTGCAAAAGAAACTTTGTACTCTGTATTAAACTCATACTCTTTTCTAAAGACTACTCTGTTTCAACCTGCAGGAATCAATTTAAGTTTTAACACACCAACTAAGTTAGTAGCTTGCAAGCCAGTCACTAAGAAATAAAATACACAACATAATAGATAACTATCTCGTACAAGCAACCTGCAAAAGAGGAATTAAACCATTAAATGATGAACAACAAACACAACATTTAAAATTACAAAAGACATATAACAGAGAAGTGAAGTAAATTATAACTGAACAAATAAAACACATGATCTATCTATCTAAGTATTCACCCAGACCACTGGTGGGCCCCCCAATAGGTCGTGGCTACTCCTCAATAGCAAATTGCAAGCTCAATCAACACAGTTCTATCATTAAATTAGAAAAACACAGTCTCAACACAAGTTTGCATAAATCTCTGAGTTATACAATGAAATGCATTCTAATAATTCTTCCCTTTGTTTTGGACACTACTTGTGGTATTTATAATGATTACAGTTCGAGAGTTAGATCACTGGAAGGGTTGACCTCCTCTAAAAATGGTAAATCCCATTAAATGCACTCTAACAACCTTTAGCTTCTAGAAACTGAACGAGCCACTCAACGATTAGCATAACTGCTTAATCCGGGATGTGAAGAGCTCAATAGCTAGAGGCCATGAGGGAGCACAAAACCCAGGTCATCAATTCGCCGAACACAGGCCGCCAATACACCAACTGCCAACTCACCTACGCTCCAAGTGTTGGATCACGTGCCAGATACTGTGACAGATGAAGTACTGGATCAGGTGTTGGATGAAGTGTCAAACGAGCTACCGCATGGAAAATTTCAATGTGAATTCTCCTTGTGACACACAGATCATGCATTAGATCCTCATAATGATCAAATCAAATTGAATCTAACTCAAAACCATTGCAAAAAATCAATTGTGCATACTTGTTATGAAGCCATGATGAATTGATACAAATTCCTTCAAAAACTTCTTCAAAATGGTTAATAACACATATAATACCAGTGCAAAAAGGATTCAATCATCACCACAAAACATTCAAAGCATGAGCCCAACATGGACCCAAGTTTGTTTGATGGATAATGGTATGCGTTTTGATATATTTTTAGGTAAGAATATTTTATATGGATAGTACATGTCATGCCATTTCCGATGGTATGTGGAACTTCACATAACTCCTCACAGTTAGAGAGTTATTTCCATGTGAAGTTGGAGAACCCTCATGAGTCATCTAGAAGCCCCAAAAAGTCAAAGTAGTCAAAGTGGTTTAAGATATTTTAGAAGGTAAATAGTAAAGTGACGTGATGAGTGTACTATAAGTCAATGTGAACACAAAATAAATTATTTAAATAAAAAAATTAATGGAGAAATTAATAAGTGGACAAGTGGTTAGAAGTGGGTTACCCCTAAAATAAAGAAAGTGGTTTAAGATGGTTAGAAGGTAACCCCTTGAGGTAAACCGAAGTGATGATTGTACTATAATTCAAAGTGGATACAAAACAAATTATTGAAATAATAAATTTAATGGATAATTTACTAAGTGGACAAGTGGTTAGAAGTGGGTTAACCCTAAAATAAGGAAAGTGAGTTAAGATGGTTAAAAGGTAACTCCTTAAGGAAGCTACATGAAAGTATAAATAAGAGGCAAGGCTCTCTCATTTTAATCACACTTGTGAATATTGAATAAATACAAGTGACTGAGGCAACCAAAGGATATCTAAGCCTAATTTCAGAGGGAAGGTGAAGTAAAGAAGACCGAAATTCAAGGGAGGATAAATTCTTTTGTTGATGCTTTCTAAGGTATGTTATTTACAGGTCATCTCACCATTTTCGCAATAATTTTTTTTATATAATGATTCAGGCCATGAAATTGGGATGCCATTGAGGAAACATATCCAAGTAGTTTTGATACAAATTTAAGCTTGTGGGTCATTGTATTTTTGGAGTTACAAGCCATGGAAAATAGGGTTTGTGGCTAGTCCTGAAACTAGTCTAAAACATGTGTTTCGGGTAAAAACCTCATAACTTATTCATATCAGATCCAAATTCAGTAAGACCAAATGTATTGGTTAGAGTACAATCTATAGTATTATTTTTACAATTTTCATATCCATACAACAAATATTCCATGCGGGGCACACTCTACACGTTATCTCTTTAGAATAAGCCAAAATTCAACAAGGTATGTCATTTTTTCTATAAATCCTTTTATGAGAGGTTCAAAGTAGTGAAATATGGAGGAATTGTATAAAATACACTGAAGAACATTGTGTACCATTTTCATATATTTATTCATTACAGGTACATAGTTATGATTATAGAAAGTTAGGGTTTTTGACTAATCCAAAATTAGTCATGTGAGACAAAAGTAAAGTTTGATGAAAATGCTAGTCTCTTGTTGTTAAAGTTAAGAAAGGTTTGCAGGTATCTGATCATATTCACCAAGTCTATGTAAAAAATCATATTCGGATGATGAAATTGATGAGAGATTTTGGTTGAGGTACGTGTTGGGTACATAGTTGAGACAAGTAGTTGATGAGTTGGCACATACATGAGGTGCATAGTTGATGATGTGGGTACATATTGATGAGTCATAGTTTAGGTGTATTTGATATATGATTGGTACATACTTGGTACATGGTTGGAGGAACTTGTTAGTAATATATTTGACACAAGGTTTACGAATGATGTAGCATACTTGTCTTGGTATATTATTAGAAGCACATATTGATCTAGAGTTGTGGTGTTGTGCTTGGTTGATGCACATCTTTCAGAGTTGTCTTGGTGATTGATCTTGGTGAGTAGAGCTTATTTTGTTGATAAGATTGATGCGACAATTTTTTGTGATAGGTTGTTTGGAAAGATTGTTGTGACTTGTTTGGTGCATGGTTGATGCACTTGTTCATGGTACAGGTTGAGGTATAGGTTGGTGCATGGTTGATGCACTTGTTTATGGTACAGGTTGATTACATGTTGAGGTATAGGTTGGTGCATGGTTGATGCAGTTGTTTATGGTACAAGTTGATTATAGGTTAAAGTACAGATTGATGCATGGTTTAGGTTATTGGTGCAAGTTGATTGGTACAGGTTTACAACAGTTAATCTCACAATGATAGTGTGACAGTGGTTCCATCATTCTACTTATATGTCAGGGAAGTTGGATGATGAAAGGATAGGTGGTTGTATCCACCTTCTAGTTGTATCCGGAGAACATAGGGGGTTGTAGCCTCATTTTGGTTGTAGCTAGAGAATTGGGGAGTTGGAACTTCTCTCAGGTTGTAGCCGAAGAAACTACGGGGTTGTAGCCTCCTTTTGGTTGTAGCCAGAGAATTAGGGAGTTGGAGCTTCCCTTAGGTTGTAGTTTGAGAAAATAGGGGGTTGTAGCCTCCTTTTGGTTGTAGCCAGAGAATTGGGGAGTTTTAGCTTCCTTTAGGTTGTATCCTAAGAAACTAGGGGGTTGGAGCCTCCTTCTAGTTGCAACTGGAAAACAAAGGAAGTTGGTGCTTCCAATGAACGTAATTCTTAAAGACATATAAGAAAAAACATTATGTGGTTTTCTCCCACTTTGGGTTTCCATGTAAAAACACTAGTGTACTATGTATGTGTATGGTTTCTCATTTGTTAATTGTTTATTTACTCTAAAAATATTGGATGATAATGCTACATTGATATAACACTTTCATTTGTGGTTAAAAAGGATTGAATTACTCTATTATTGATTCAACCCCACTCTCATTAATCCAACAATTGGTATCAGAGAAAGGTTCCTTCAGGAAACAGTTTAACCACTTGAAGGAGATCATGGATTATTATTAGAATGGAGTACTAATGTTTAATGGTCAAAATGGTTTAAAGTATGAGCTTTGGAGCAGAAGGACGAGAGTATTTTTACAGGCACAGGGGAATTATATTTGGCTATCATTTGTTGCAGGATATGATAGTTCAAAAAGGGAAAAGACTTCAACCAAGAAGGAATTGAAGAAGAATAAAAAAATAGCAATGGATTTCATCTGGGAAGGATTACCTAATCCGGTAAGAGAAAACGTTTGTAAATGTTAATCAACCAAATAACTTTGGGATAATTTACATGACATATATTCTTCACCCGGCGTAGATTTAAAAAATGTCGAAGAATGTGTAGATACTATTCAAGAAGAATTTTGTTCACCATGTCAAACAAATTCAGAAGATAAAGAGTACATAATCACCAAAGGTATGTTGTTTTGCTTTAATTGTGAAAAACACAGACATATTGAAATAGGATGCCATGAAGAAAATGAGGCAGAAAAACTAATTGAAAATGAAGACAATTATGAAGCAGAATTGACTAGTGCTTTATATGAACTAAGAGAAGAAAATAAGGCACTCAAGAAAGAACTGATGAAACAAAAGGAAAGTGTTCACATTTTTGAAGAATCCCAACAGGTCATCGAGAACTTAATAATTCATCTAGAAAAAGCCAGAAAGATTGAAGAAAATATTGAATATCAAAAGCAATATTTGGAAACGAACATAGTAGCACAGAAGGAAGAAACAAAAATGTGAGAGAATATATTGATAGATCATCTTAAGGAAAGAACTAACAATCTAAACCAGCTTGAGGCAAAGTTTGGTCAATAAAAGAAAGAACTTAAGAATAAATAATCACATTAAAAATTCATCTTGGATAAGTGAAAAGAATAAAAGAAGTCATGAAGTCTCAGATAATGAAGAAAGAATAAGAGGTTGAGAAGCTTGAAGAAGAAGTTGTCACATTAAAAAGTAAAATCATCAAGCTCAACAAGAACGTTGAAGAGACAGAAACATCCACATCAGTTATAGAGAATGAAGAGAAGCACTCTAGGTTGCTAGAAAAGAAGAATGAAGAAAATAGAAAGAGTTATGCAGAAGTACTCAAAGGAAATAATCACGGTCAACCAGAATCTAAGAAAACTATTGAAGATACATCTTCAAGAAGACCATCCATGTTCAAGACATAAAGAAGCTTCAATAATGATCATGATCAGTCAAGAGAGAAATTCAAGAGGACTACACCACAAAGAATATCATTCACTCCCAGTTATGCAAATTTCTTTTATGGTCATTCTTTTTATTATACTAATTTTAGACATAAGGTTGCAGATTGCAGGGATTATAAAATAAATGTTCAAGTAAGAAGTGTTTATGTGGCCCCATGTAACATTCAATGTTACAAGTGTCATAACTATGGACACATAGCTAGTGATTGTAGAAGCATGATTGATACTTCCATGAAAGAGAACAATGCTATCATATATAAGAAAGTATTCATAAGAAAATGGGAAGAACATGTGAACAAATACCAGGTACCATAGATTGCAAGATTGGAAATAAAATGAGATGAAGAAAATTCTACAGAGAAAAAGAAAGATGTCATATACAAAAAGGTTTGGAAAATAACTGAAAGAAAAGAAGGCCAGGTAAGTAAGGAACAAGTTCAAGAGATTGTACTTTCAGGCATTGTAGTGAATGATTAATCCACAAACAGAAAGAAAGAAGTCAAAGCTCAGAGAGATGATGAATATACCAATGAAGATGATGATGAATACACATCAGAATTGATGAGGAAGAATTGTTCTCAGCCATCCGACTTAGAGACTCCTAGGTAATATGAATATTAGATAGGGGGATTCTATGCGATGGTTGTGACAGACCAAAGAACCATCCTTCAAGAAGCTTGTAGAGTTTGAGAAGACAAATCCAGAGAAGTTTGTTAGAAGAAGTACAGTTTGATAGATTAATCAAGACTTCATGATAGTATAGTGATAAATGGGTCAACATTATATATAGTTGCGCAAGTAGAGTCTTGGATAGTATGGATAGAGATGGATTCATAAGAACACTTAGCAGGTTTGGACAGATATATGACATTGAATGAGAGCATGGATTCATAGATTAGTTTAGAGAGTGGTTCAAAGACAAAGGAACATTATCATAATGGATGATAATTACACAGGAAATGGCTCAAACAATGCTAATGGATTCCAAATTGATAGATATTTTTTTGGACACATGGAGTGCATACATCAGTTCACATTAAAAACAGAGTAATGCTTAGAAACAACAATGAAAAAACTCCCTATGAACTATGGAAAGGAAGCACAAAAAACAACCTCTACTTCAAGGTAACTCAAGGTAGTATTTTATTAATTGAAATTTATGTTGATGATATTGTTTTTGGAAGTACTAATGACAGCTTAAGCCAGAAAATTGCAAAGGATATGAAGAATGAATTTGAAAAATCATTACTTGGAGAACTATCCTTCGGTCTAGGTATTCAAATATGTCAAAGAAACCAAGGAATTTTTATTTCTCAAACTAAGTATATCATATAAATGCTACAGAGGTTCAGAATGGAAGATTGCAAACTAGTTACCACTCCTATGCAAACCAATTGCAAGTTGAGCAAAGATGATGATTCAAAGTCTACAGACCAGAGGAAATACAGGTAAATGATTGGTAGCTTACTACATGTGACAACATCTAGACCAGATGTAATGGAGGTAGTTGTACATGTGGCACGATTTCAAGCAACACCAAAGGAATCACATGTATTAGTAGTAAAGAGTATTTTTAAATATATGAAAGGAACAAAAGAGTTTGGATTATGTTATCCAAAAGGAAAGGATCTATCATTTATTTCCTACATAGATGCAGATTTGGCAAGTTGCATTGATGACTGAAGAAACACCAGTGGAGCAACATTCTACTTGGGTGAGTACTTAGTATCATGGTTAAGCAAGAAAAAATCATCAGTATCCTTATCTACAACCGTGGCAGAGTATATTGCAACAACATGATGTTGTACACAGGTTCTATGGATGAAACAAACTCTGACATATATACAGGTTGATTATGAATATCTCATTCCAATCTATTGTGATAATACAAGCACCATTGGTATCTCAAATAACTTAGTGTTTCACTCCAATACAAAGCACATTCCAATCAAGTATCACTTTCTATGGGAAAAACTTACATAGAAGAGCATCAGAGTTGAATATGTGGGAACAAAATAACAAGTGGTAGACATCTTTACAAAACCGCTTCCATGGGAAGTCTTTGAGTATCTACGCCAAAGACTTAGAGTAATTTCTACTCCAAAATGAATGCTTATCTTATATGTCTTATATTTACAAGAGGAAGCACCATAAAGAGGATAGTTCAGGTTGGAAGATCAGTTTCAGGAAGAGTTCATTCAGGGGGAGTATCCCCAAGGACAGTTCAATTAGGGGGAGTAGCCCTGGATGGAAAGATACCTTTTCCATTGATGACAAATGGGGATATATTTATCAGATGAAAAGGTAAATGCTTGGAGAAAGAGCACAGAGGAATGGTTCCAGGAGGATTGATGGTCACAAGAGGAGCATGAGTAATATGACTTCAGTATTGCATCATAGTTTTTCCATCAATTCCAAAGGGGGATATTTTTTATTATTTGGGTTGGTTGTCATTGATGTCAACCCTTGAAGAAAGTTTGGTAGAAAATTCCGATAGCACAAAGGTTTGGTTAATGGACCCAAGTTTGTTTGATGAATAATATTATGAGTTTTGACATATTTTTAGTTAATACTATTCTAGATGTATAGTACATGTCATGCCATTTCCGGTGGTATGTGAAACGTCACATAATTCCTCACAGTTAGAGAGTTATGACCATGTGAAGTTGGAGAAAGGTTTGGGTAATGGACCAAAGTTTGTTTGATGGATAATGGTATGAGATTTGATATATTTTTAGGTAATAATATTCTATTTGGATATTGCATGTCATGCCATTTCTAGTGTTATGTGGAACGTCACATAACTCCTCACAGTTAGAGAGTTATGGCCATGTGAAGTTGGAGAACCCTCATGAGCCATCTAGAAGCCCCAAAAGGTCAAAGTAGTTAAAGTGGTTTAAGATATTTTAGAAGGTAAATAATAAAGTGAAGTGATCAGTGTACTATAAGTCAAAGTAAATAAAAAATAAATTATTTAAATAATAAATTTAATGGAGAAATTACTAAGTGGACAAGTGGTTAGAAGTGGGTTAGCCCTAAAATAAGGAAAGTGGTTTAAGATGGTTAGAAGGTAACCCCTTGAGGTAAAGTGAAGTGATGAGTGTACTATAAGTAAAAGTGG
>JASDQU010737131.1:33912-50238 GCA_032191745.1 Picea mariana | reverse complement strand
ATGGATAAATTACTAAGTGTACAAATGGTTAGAAGTGGGTTAACACTAAAATAAGGAAAATGGGTTAAGATGGTTAAAAGGTAACCCCTTGACGAAGCGACATGAAAGTATAAATAAGAGGAAAGGCTATCTTATTTTAATCACACTTGAGAATATTGAATATATACAAGTGACTAAGGTAACCAAAGGATATCTAAGCCTATTTTCATAGGGAAGGTGAAGTAAAGAAGACCGAAATTCAAGGGAGGATAAATTCTTTTGATGATTCTTTCTAAGGTATGTTATTTACAGGTCATCTCAACATTTTTTCAATAATGTTTTTTCTATAATGCTTCAGAGCATGAAATTGGGAGGCCATTGAGGAAACATATCCAAGTATCTATGATACAAATTTCATCTTGTGGGTCGTTGTATTTTTCGAGTTATACTCCGTGGAAAATAGGGTTTGTGGCTAGTCCTGAAACTAGTCTAAAACATGTGTTTCAGGTAAAAATGTCATAACTTATTCATAACAGATCCAAATTCAGTAATACCAAATTTATTGGCTAGAGTATAGTCTTTAGTATTCTGTATACAATTTTCAGATCCATACAACAAATATTTTGTGCCGGGCACACTCTACAAGTTCGCTCTCTAGAATAAGCCAAAATTCAACAAGGTATGTCATTTTTGCTATAACTCCTTTTATGAGAGGTTCCAAGTAGTGAAATATGGAGGAATTGCATAAAAGACATTGAAGAACATTGTGTACCATTTTCATATCTTTATTCATTACAGCTACATAGTTATGATTATTGCAAGTTAGGGTTTTTGACTAATGAAAAATTAGTCATGTGAGACTAAAGTAAAGTTTGATGAGAATGCTAGTCTTTTGTTGTTAAATTTAAGGAAGTCTTGAAGGTATGTGATCATATACACTAGGTATATTAAAGAGTTACAAATCATATTTGGATGATGAAATTGATGAGGGATTTTGGTTGAGGTACATGTTGGGTACATGGTTGAGACAAGTAGTTGATGAGTTGGAACATACATGAGGTGTATAGTTGATGATGTTGGTACATCTTGATGAGTCATAGTTTATGTGAATTTGATACATGATTGGTACATAATTGGTACATGGTTGGAGGCACTTGTTAGTAGTATTCTTTACATATGGTTTATGGATGATTTAGCATACGTGTCTTGGTATATTATTAGAATCACATATTGATCTTGGTGACGATTATGAGTTGTTTTGTTATGCTTGGTTGATGCACATCTTTGAGAGTTGTCTTGGTGATTGATCTTGGTGAGTAGATATGATTTGGTTGATAAGTTTGTTGAGACAGGTTATTGTGATAGGTTGTTTGGACAGCTTGTTGTGACAAGTTATTTGTACAGGTTTGGTGCATGGTCGATGCACTTGTTCATGGTACAGGTTGAGGTACAGGTTGGTGCATGGTTTATGCACTTGTTCATGGTAATGATTGAGGTACAGGTTGGTGCATGGTTCATGCACTTGTTTATAGTACAGGTTGATTACAAGTTGAGGTACATGTTGATGCATGGTTGATGCATGGTTCAGGTTATTGGTGCAGGTCGATTGGTACATGTTTACAGTGGTATATCTCACAGTGATAGTGTGACAGTGGTTCCATCATTCTACTTATATGTCAGGGCGGTTGGACAAGGAAAGGGTGGGTGGTTTTAGCCACGTTTTGGTTGTAGCTGAAGAAAATATGGGGTTGTAGCCTCCTTTTGGTTGTAGCCAGTTAATTGGGGAGTTGGATATTCCTTCAGGTTGTAAACTGAGAAACTAGGGGGTTATGGCCAGAGAATTGAGGAGTTGGAGATTCTCTCAGGTTGTAGCCTGGGAAACTAGAGGTTTGAAACCTCCTTCTAGTTGTAGCTAGAGAATTAGGGAGTTGGAGATTCCTTTAGGTTGTAGCCTAAGAAACTAGGGGGTTGGAACCTCCTTCCAGTTGCAACTAGAAAGCAAAGGAAGTTGGTGCTTCCAAGGAATGTAATTCTTAAAGACATATAAGAAACAAAATTATGTGGTTTTTTCCCACTTTGGGTTTCCGTGCAAAAACACTTGTGTATTGTGTATGTGTATGGTTTCTCATTTGTTCATTGTTTATTTACTCTGCAACTATTACATGATAATTCTACATTGATATAACACTTGCATTTGTGGTTGAAAAGGATTGAATTACTCTATTTTTTATTCATGCCCCCCTCTTAGTAATCCAGCAGGAATAACAATTCAAATATTTGCAAGATATTAATTGGACAAGAAAAGAACATTTCTATTAAAATGTAATTAGCATAAGTGAACAAATTAAAAACTTTTGTGTTGGCATGGTTTGAAATTGAGAAAATAAGACCCTTCCAGCTGGGCCTCCACCACTTCAATCCTCCACCAAAGGCAAGCTCATATAAGTAAGACAATGAGGTTATCAATCAAGTAGGGAATAGCTTGGGGGATGAACAATGTGTTCAAAATGAGAAGGACAAAGGGACGCAGACTCAATATGAAGTGAATAATTTCTCCAGAGTAACTTTTCTCTCAAAGTTGAATTCTTCTCCTCTTTTCCATAGCTCAGATTTGGCCCATTTTTAGCCTTAAAGTGGAATTGGAGGTTCGAGTCAGAATGTTTCCAGTATATGGAAGGTCAACGATCATGGATCTTGTGATGTGACATGGAAACCTAACACTATTTTTTAATTTTTGGCACAAATCCCGATGTACATAGGCTGTAGTGGTGCAACCTATGTATACACGTGTTGTACTATAGGTAGGGAACCTATATGTGGAAAAATAATGTTTTTAGCTATGGGATTTGCAAAAAGGGACTTCAAGTCTGCATAGGAAAATGAAAAAATGCCTTATGTGCAAGTTTTCATAGGGTGAGGAAAATATTTTTATAACAAAAGTTGTCATTATAGTCCATTCCTTAAACTTGGGAAAATCCTTTGGAAACTAACTAAGCCTTGTGTCTTTCAACACTTCCATCTAATGCATAATCAATTATGTAGACCCATTTACATATCAAAAGTTTTCTTCCTTTTGGAAGAGGTACAAGATCCCAAGTATCGTTTTCCATTAAGTAATGATACTCTTCATTCATTGTTGTATCCCAATATAAATGACCTGAAGCTTCTACAAATATTTTTGGCTCATGAGTCTATGAAACTTGAGCCAAAAGAGAAGAGGCTTGCTATAACTATGAATGTGTCTGACACTGATATGAAGGATTATCTACAAGATCACCAACTGCTTCTCATGTTGAATGAACCCATCTAGGAATTGAAGGAGCTGGTGTTGGTTCAGGTTCAAAGGACTCATCTAGAGGAAGTTGAGCAGGTAGATCTGGATTTTCATCCTCAATTTCATCATATGAACTAGAAACTAAAATAGGAACAAAAGAAGGCACAAACATCGAAGATGGATCACAGATCAAATAAGGCACAAACATCGAAGATGGATCGCAGGCCTAAGAAGGCACAAACGTCGAAGATGGATCGCATGTTGAAGAAGGAACAATCACTGAATTAGGCTCACAGGCCAAGATATTTTCATCAAATTTAACATATCTTCTAATAATAATTTCATTACAATGTGGTTGAGCAAGTCTATAATCTTTGACATCTTCAGAATAATCAACAAATACACACTTTTCACTTTTAGGCTGCAATTCTTTCCTTTTCTCATCAGGAATGCAAGCCCATGCTATACTTCCAAATACATGAAATTGGCTTACATCTGGTTTAATTTTAGTCCAAGCTTCTTCTAGTGTTAAACTTTTAAGAGCCTTTGTGGGAGTGTGATCTACTATGTAATTTTCACAATTGATAGCATTCTCCCAATAATTTAGACTTAATCCATTAGATTGGATCATACAATTAGCCATTTATTTTAATGTGCAGTTGTTTCTCTCAACAACTGTTAAGAATGAAATATCAACATACCATATAAGAACCTCAAAATAAGTACTCAATGTCTTGAAAAAGATAAAATTTCAGATAATATGCCTCTTCGAGGGGGAAACCTTATTATACACCACATAAATGTCCAAATACAAGATGATTCCAAATGAAAATGTCTCCTTCGTATATATAAGAGAATAGGAGGTACAATTACAAGTAATGGACCCAAGCCAACATAAATAAAATAACATTACTACTGTAATATTCCCGAATTAAGGGGTAATGTGCCACTATTTAGGGCTTAACACGCCCCTCCCCATGAGACAAGTGTTGTCCACAACTCTTGAGTAACTATGGATGCTTCTGTATAAAATATTCATCTTCCCAAGTGGAATCTTCAGCCGGTAGTTTCCTCCATTTAATGAGATACTCTGAAATGGATCTATTCCTTAGCCGACAAATTCTTGTGACAGTGATGGATTCAGGCTCCAATATGATTTTTTCTTCCTTGTCAAGTTCTGGAAATATAGTTTGTACTGGGATCTTGTCACCTATAACCTTCCTTACGCATGAAACATGGAAAACTAGGTGTACTCGTGAAGATGCAGGCAACTCCAATTTGTATGCCATAGTACCAATCTTTTGCAACACCTTATAAGGGCCATAGTACTTTGGTCATAATTTATTATCCTTATTAGCTTGCTTGAGGGACATCTCTTTGTATGTTTGTAGTCTTAAAAACACCCAATTCCCTACTTAAAAAATTCGTTCACTACGATGTTGATCTAATTGTTTTTTCATGCGATTTTGTGCCATAGTCAGGTTCTCCTTTAAGATTTGGAGAACTTGTTGTTGATGCTCAATGTGATCTTCACTGCTTGAACCTTATATTTTTATTTTGGAGAAGAAGTGATGGAAGGAGGGTGGTATCCATAGGCTGCCATAAATGGTGTCATTTTTGTTGCAGTATGAAAGGAAGTGTTATACCACCATTCTACCAAGGGTAACCATTTGAACCATTGTGTATGCTTATCAGAGACAAAGAAACAAAGGTAATATTCCATACATTTGTTCACTATCTTGTGTTTTCCATCATATTGAGGATGATAGGATGAGCTATAAGCCAATTGAGTACCCAAACAAGAAAATAATTCTGTCCAAAAATGTTCAGTGAAGATGGGATCTCTGTCACTTACAATAATCTTTGGGCTTCTATGTAGCTTTTGAACGGTCTCCATGAATTTGGTGGCAACTGTTCTAGATTTGAAGGGATGAGAGAGTGCACAAGCATGTGCATACTTGGTCAGTCTATCAACAATCACCATGATGAAACTCTTTCCTTCAAACTTTGGTAACCCTGTGATGAAATCCATGGAAACCTACTCCCAACATTGACTTGGGATGGCTAATGGTTGTAAAAGACCTAGGGTCTTAATTGTTTCCACCTTATTTTATTGGAAAACTAAAGATTCATCCACAAATCTTTGAACATCAGTTTTAAGTCCATCCCAAAAAACTTCCTTCTTGACCCTATGGTAGGATTTCAAAAATCCCGAGTGCTCTCCTACCAAAGAGGTGTGCAATTCTAATAATATCTTTTGTTTGAGTTGAGAGTTCTTATTTAAATCTAAGCAATCTTTGTACCATAGTGAATCATTTTTTCCATGTAAATGTATTTGATGCACTGGAATCCTACTACAACCTTTGAATGAGAGTCCACACATTTTTTTCATTCTTCCATTCATCCCTTGCTTCTATTATCCAATCAGGTTGGATGATAGAGATAGCACAGAGAAAGGCCTCAACATATTCATCATTTCTTGAGAGTGCACCTGCCACAACATTTTGGTTCCCTTTTTTATAGACGATTTCAAAATCATAACCCAATATCTTGGTCACTCATTTTTGTTGTTCTTATAAATATAGTCTTTGTTCCAAGAAGCATTTAAGACTATCATGATCTATTTTCACCTTGAAGTGCCTATCTATTAGGTAAGGGCACCATTTATTTAATGTATGTAGTATTGCCATCATTTCCTTCTCATAAATGGGTTTGTGTAATTCCTTTCCCTTGAGTGGCCGACTTTCAAAATCTAGTGGCCTTCCTTCTTCAATTGGGACAACACCAATTCCATATCCTGAGGCATCACATTCCACAATAAAGGTTTTTGTGAATTTTAGAGTGGTCAATATAGGAGATTTGCACATCACCTCTTTAAGTTGTTCAAAATCTTTAGTTTCCTCTTGTGTCCATGAAAATGCATCCTTCTTAGTTAGTTCCCTTAAAGGTGTTTCTATTCTTCCATAGTGCTGAAAAAACTTGCGGTAGTAACCTGTCAAACCCAAAAATCCTCTAAGATTCTTCAATGTTTTTGGAATCGGCCAGTCCATCATGGCCTTGATATTGTTAGGGTCTACCTTGACACCTTCATGAGATACAGTATGACCCACATATTCTACCTCCTTCACCCCAAAGAAACATTTGGATGGTTTGGAATATAGTTGTTGCTCCTTTAGTAGTTGTAGCACCTTGTCAACATGTCGCACATGATCTTCCCAAGACTTTCTATAGATTAGTATATCATCAAAAAATAATAACACAAATTTTTGAAGGAAGGGATTGAAAATGGAAGACTGTACTTGCTGTCACAATTAAAGCATAAACCTTTTTCTTTTCTTTCCTCCAATTGTTGAGGTGCCAACGTTGTAGGTTGAGGTGTTTTAGAAGAAGGATCATTATTCTCTCGATAGATGTTAGGAGTAGTCCTTCTAGTAGCCATAGCCATATATTTACTTTCAACATTTCTTGCCACCCTAAATGCATTCTCCAATGTTTTGGGTTCCCAAATTCGAACCTCATGTTGAATGTTATCCCTTAAAGTTCCTATGAATACATTAATCAAGTGTTCATCCAGAATATCTGCTACCTTTATATTCAATCTTTGGAATTTCTCAATGTTCTCTCTAACTGAACCCTTTTGCTTGAGATTTATCAATTGGCTAAAAAAGGTATTTCTCCTTGTATCCTCTTAGTGTGCTATCATTTTTTTTGTGAAAATTGTCCAAGTGGCGAGTGATTTACGAGAACAAATCCATCGATACCACACAAATTGATTGGGTTCTAAATATAAAGAAGCAATTCGTACCTTTTGTGTATGTGGCACATTATGTACATCAAAGAATTGCTCCATATGAAGTATCCATGTGATTGGGTCATTTCCATAAAGCTTCCTCATATCAATCTTAGGAACATGGTTGGTCTTCAACCCAAAGTTGGAGTTTCTCCATTCTTGATTCATCTTCCTTGTGTCCTCATCATGAATTTCATGGGCTACATTTTCACTTTTAGGTGTCCTCCCTATTAGGAAATTTTTCAATCCTTCCATGATATCCCTTTTTAAACCATCCATTTTAGTATCCATTATTGCCTCCAATTTAGCTTCAGTTGAATCCATCATCCCTTGTAGTTCATCTTTTGTCACTGTCTTCTTTTCTAAATAATTTATGTCCTTACACATTTTTTCACCTTCATCAAGAGTCAAAGTAGTACTGTCTGAAGGCTTATTTGGTGTAGAAGTTCCCTTTTTTGGTGGCATGATGGCCAAGTATCACTTTTAAACCTTGATTTTGAGGTGGTTCTACTAGATAATATTTCTTCTGTTGTATCTCCAAAATTTCGGCCCTTTTGGTTATGAAAAAATATTTTTTGTAGTTCTTTGATATTTATTCTCTGCAATGCCACAGGTCTAATCAAAATTGGATGTGCCAAGTGGAATTTATGGTAACTTCCCCACAACTTGTTGAGTTTTGGCCTTTCCAGGAGATCTCATTTGTATAGCATGCCCCGCATAAAATAATTGATATAAAATTATGAAAATTGTAGAAGAAATAATAAAGATTGTTCACCATCCAATGCAACTACTCTCATGTAATTTGGATACTCTAAGAATAATTTATGATTGTTTTACCCAAAACACCTACTTGAGACTAGTCAATAGGACTAGTCTAATACCCTATCTTCCATAGGCTATATCTACAAATGTAAGATGACCCAGAAGCTGAAATTTTTATCACATATACCTTAGTAATTTCTGTGAATAACCTCTAGAGTTCAGGGTATGAAACATTACATAATTTTTTTTATAGTGAAAATTATGCGATGAATCAATTCAATATGATTCCAGAACCCTATCTTACAAAGGTTGTATCTACTTGGTCAGTCTATCAACAATCACCATGATGAAACTCTTTCCTTAAGACTTCAGTAACCCTGTGACGAAATCCATGGAAGCCTCCTCCTAATGCTGACTTGGGATGGCTAATGGTTGTAAAAGACCTGGGGTCTTAATTGTTTCCACCTTGTTTTATTGGAAAACCAAACATTCATCCACAAACCTTTGAGCATCAGTTTTAAGTCCATCCCAAAAAAATTCCTTCTTGACCCAATGGTAGGCTTTCAAAAATTCTGAGTGTTCTACTACCAGAGAGGTGTGCAATTCTAATAGTACCTTTTGTTTGAGTTGGTAGTTCTTATTTAAATATAAGCAATCTTTGTACCATCGTGAATCATTTTTTCCATGTAAATGTATCTGATGCACTGGAATCTTGCTGCAACCTTTGAATGAGAGTCCACACATTTTCTTCATTCTTTCATTCATCCCTTTCTTCTATTATCGAATTGGGTTGGATGATAGAGATAGCACAGAGAAAGGCCTCAACATCTTCATCATTTCTTGAGAGTGCATCTGCCACAACATTTTGGTTCCCTTTTTTATAGACGATTTCAAAATCATAACCCAATATCTTGGTCACTCATTTTTGTTGTTCTTCTAAATATATTCTTTGTTCCAAGAAGCATTTAAGACTATCATGATCTATTTTGACCTTGAAGTGCCCACCTATTAGGTAAAGGTGCCATTTCTTTAATGCATGTAGTATTGCCATCATTTCCTTCTCATAAATGGGTTTGTGTAATTCCTTTCCCTTGAGTGACCAACTTTCAAAAGCTAGTGGCCTTCCTTATTCAATTAGGACAACACCAATTCCATTTCCCGAGGCATCACATTGCATAATAATGGTTTTTGTGAATTTTAGAGTGGTCAATACAGAAGATTTTCACATTTCCTCTTTAAGTTGTTCAAAATATTTGGTTGCTTCTTGTGTCCATGAAAATGCATCCTTCTTAGTTAGTTCCCTTAAAGGTGTTTCTATTCTTCCATAGTGCCGAAAAAAATTGCGGTAGTAACCTATCAAACCCAAAAATCCTCTAAGATTCTTCAATGTTTTGGGAATCAGCCTGTCCATCATGGCCTTGATCTTGCAAGGGTCTACCTTGACACCTTCATGAGATACAGTATGACCCAAATATTCTACCTCCTTGACCCCAAAAAAACATTTGGATGGTTTGGAATTTAGTTTTTTCTCCTTTAGTAGTTGTAGCACCTTGTCAACATGTTGCACATGATCCTCCCAAGATTTGCTATAGATTAGTATATCATCGAAAAATACTAACACAAAATTTCAAAGTAAGGGATTGAAAATGGAATTCATCAACCCTTGGAATTTGAAAGGTGCATTTGTAAGGCCAAAATGCATGACCAAAAAATTTCAAGGATGATTTTAGGGGCTAAATTTCGCTCATGGGCTAATTTTCCATGGCTTTTGCAAAAAAGAGATTCAATATTTTAAAACTAATTCGCCCAAATTCTATAGGATAAAAGTATTTAACTTTAAAATTGCCAAAATTTTATAAAAACTATATAAAATTCTTAGAAATTTGAATATTTTACAAAAATATCACCAAACATTTATAGTTGGCATATGAAGGATTAGTAAGATTTGCCAAGGTTTCTACATTTTAAAATAAATTTCCATCCTTAAAATCATCCCTGCCAAAAATTCATAATGGCCTTCATGAGTTTGGAATATCTTCTTCCTTCTTTCTAAAATGATGATACCCTAAACGAAAATCCAACTTTGTAAAATAGATTGCTCCATGTAGTTCATCTAACAATTCATCAATGACGAGAATGGGAAAATTATCTTTAATAGTGATCTTGTTGAGCTCTCTATGATCTGGAAACATACAACATGAGCCATCTTTCTTGAGTACCATTACCACCGGTGCAGAGTAAGAACTTTGGCTAGGTCTAATAATCCCAGCCTCTAACATTTCGTCAACCATAAGCTCAATTTCACTCTTTTTGGCATAAGGTTATCTGTACGACTTGATGTTAGGAGGAAAAATCCTGAGAATTAGGTGAATAGCATGATCATGATTTCGAGTGGGTGGAATACCTTTGGGAATATCTTCAAATACTTTGGAATGCTTATCAATGATCCCTTGGAGATCTAGGGGAATAGATGGCTTAGATTTTTGAACATCTAGTGAGCATAGTTGTGCAATAACACCTTGATTCCCCATTTTCAATAATTTTTTCATGCCATTAGAGCTTATCACCTTACTGGGTTTCCCTGTGATACCTCTTAACTCAATTTATTTTCCTTCCAACGAAAAATTTCATGAAAAATTCTTGAAAATTAAAATCCACTGTTCCTAATGATTGTAACCATTGGATTCCTAGTACAACATAATTACCCCCCATGGGTATATCAATCACTGGACTATTCATTACATATTCCCCCATAGTAAAATTGATCTTATTTCATTTTCCTAAGCAATTGATAGTTCCTCCATCTGGAATCATTACTTCAAACTCTAGCGCTGGATATACAAAGCAATTGAGAGCTTTGGATAATTTATAGTTAATGAAATTACGAGTACTACCAGAATCAATTAGGACTATTACGCTTTTCTTTTTTATATATCCTTCGATCTTGAGGGTTTTAGGAGTGATAATTCCATCCAATGCATTACACGATATCATGGGAGTCAACTCTTCATAATAAATCACTTCTACATTTTCATCTTGATATGGTTCTTATTCTTGTTCTTCTTCTTATTCCTCTTCACAATCATGTAGAATAATTTCTTCTCACCACACTTATGTCCCTTACTATACTTGATGTCACAATTAAAGCATAAACCTTTTGTTTTTCTTTCCTCCAATTGTTGAGGTGTCAACCTTTTAGATTGAGCTATTTTAGAAGAAGGATCATTATTCTCTCGATAGATGTTAGGAGTAGTCCTTCTAGTAGCCATAGCCATATCTTTACTTTCAACATTTCTTGCCACCCTAAATGCATTCTCCAATGTTTTGGGTTCCCAAAGTCGAACCTCATGTTGAATGTTATCCCTTAAAGTTCCTATGAATACAAGTGCTCATCCAGAATATCTGTTACCTTTATATTCAATCTTTGGAATTTCTCAATGTGCTCTCTAACTAAACCCTTTTTCTTGATATTTATCAATTGGCTAAAGAAGGTATTGCTCCTTGTATCCTCATAGTGTGCTATCATTTTTCCGTGAAAATTGTCCAAGTGGCGAGTGATTTACGAGAACAAAGACATCGCTACCACACAAATTGATTGGGCTCTAAATATAAAGAAGAAATTTGTACCTTTTGTGTATGTGGCACATTATGTAGATCAAAGAATTGCTCCATATGAAGTATCCATATTATTGGGTCCTTTCCATAAAACTTCCTCATATTGATCTTAGGAACATGGTTGGTCTTCAACCCAAAGTTGGAGTTTCTCCATTCTCAATTCATCTTCCTCGAGTCCTCATCATGAATTTCATGGGATACATTTTCACTTCAGGTGTCCTCCCTATTAGGAAATTTTTCAATCCTTCCATGATCTCCCTTTTTAAACCATCCATCTTAGTATCAATAGTGCCTCCAATTTATCTTTAGTTGAATCCATCATCCCTTGTAGTTCATATTTTGTCATTTTCTTCTTTTGTAAATAATTTATGTCCCTACGAATTTCTTCACCTTCATCAAGAGTCAAAGTAGGACTGTCTGGAGGCTTATTTGGTGTATAAGTTCCCCTTTTTGGTGGCATGTTGTCCAAATATCACTCTTAAACCTTGATTTTGACGTGGTTCTTCTAGACAATCTTTCTTCTACTGTATCTCCAAAATTTCGGCCCTTCTAGGTATGAAAAAATATTTTTTGTAGTTCTTTGATATTTATTCTCTACAATGCCATAGGTCTGATAAAAAATGGATGTGCCAAGTGGAATTTACAGTAACTTCCCCACAACTTGCTGAGTTTTGTCGTTTCTAGGAGATCTCATTTGTATAGCATGCCTCGCAAAAAATAATTGATATAAAATTATGAAAATTGTAGAAGAAATAATAAATATTGTTCACTATCCAATGCAACTGCTCTCATGCAATTTGGATACTCTAGGAAGAATTTATTATTGTTTTACCCAGAACACCTGCTTGAGACTAGTCAATAGGACTACTCTGATACCCTATCTTCCATAGGATATATCTACAAATGTAAGATGACACAGAAGATAAATTTTTTATCACATATACCTTAATAATTTATGTGAATAACCTCCAGATTTCAGGGTCTGAAATGTTACAGAAATTTTTTTATAGTGAAAATTACACGACGACTCAATTCAATATGATTCCAGAACCCTATCTTACGCAGGTTGTATCTATGATAGTATACGGCCTTGAGAGATGAAATTTGAACGCAACGTACCTTGATCTGTCTATTAAATATACTCCAAGGTGTTCCTTATGAAATGTCATATAAAAAAAATTATAGTAAAAATTCCAAAGGTGTCTCAGATGTAGCAGTGAAACCCCAAGACCTTGAGATATGATACCATATTTTAAGAACCAAATATCAATATAGCATAGAAAAACCTCAGAATAAGTACTCAACGCCTTGAAAAAGAGAGAATTTCAGATAATAAGCCTCTTCGAGGGGGAGACCTCCTTATACACCACATAAATGTCCAAATACAAGATGATTCCAAATGAAAATTTCTCCTTGGTATATATAGGAGACTAGGTGGTACAATTACAACTAATGGACCCAAGCCAACATAAATAAAATAACATTACTAATGTAATATGCCTAAATTAAGGGGTAATGTGCCACTATTTAGGGCTTAACAACAACACCATTTTTTTGTGGTGTATATGGAACAATGTGTTTCATTTGAATTCCCTGTGTAGTGCAACAACTTGTAAAATTATTGTTCACATATTCGCTTCCATTAAATGTTCTTAACCTTTTAATTTGATGTTCAGATTTATTTTCTACAAGGGACCCCTAGGACAAAAAATCATCAAAAACTTTGCTCTTATGTTTTAAGAAGTAAACCCAAGTACGTCTGGAAAAGTCGTCAACGAAAGTTAAGAAATATTTGCACCTAGAAAAAAAAAGGAGTAAAAAGTGGACCACACAAATCACTGTGAACAAGCTATAAAGGGCTCGAGGCATGCCAAAAGGCATGTTTTTCAAGACTATCCCTTTCATGTTTTATGAGAAAAAAAACCAGTACAAACACCATCTTCGCATGAAACAAGAGGAAGTCTAGTCACCATCTGTTGATTACATAGTTGTTGCAATGAGGGATAGTTTATATGACCAAACCTCTCATGCAAAATTTTTCTCAAGTCATTGCTATGAGCAACAAAAACAGATGAAAAAGATGATGATCCAAAGTTTTCAAACTTGTACAACCTGGTAATATCATCAACAATTCCAGTTGCAATAACATATGTAGGATATTTTATATCCTTGATTACAACTTGGTGAGGTGAAAAATCTACGGTCTTACCTTCACCTGAATGAGTGATTTTATATACTGACACACAGTTGCAAGAAATACTTGGAACACATAATACACCATTGAAATGACCATTATCTACTTGAACTGTTCTAGGTCCCACAACACTAAGAGATCTATCATCACCAAAAAATATTTTCTTGGTGTTATATTCATTTAGAGCAGAAAATATGTCTTTATCCCTAGCCATATGATAAGATGCTCCAGAATTAGTAAGCCACTCATCATAAGAAGAAGTAGAAGTTGTATTGAAGGAGGAACCAGAAGTAGAAAGTGCATGTCCATGAGAAGAAGAAGAAAAAGTAGAATCAATATTGTTGTTGTGCTTCTTCATTGTTGCTTCTAAAGATGCCGTCTTCTTGAAACATTTGGACTCATCGTGGACATCTTTATCGCAAAAGTTGCAATGTATTTAAATCTTCTTATTTTTATATTTTGTTCCTTTGTCACCATTAGGACCTGAAGCTGTCTGAGTGGGTTTGGGACCCTTATTTTGCTTGTTGTTGTAGCGAGGATGTTTCTTCTTGGGATTCTTGGGTTTATCTTTATGTTGGGAGACTAGGGATTTGTTGGAGGTACCTATAGTGCTAATCACTCCAAGTTGTACAAGCTTATATTCCTCTCTATTCAAAGCAACACAAAAGAACTAAAGAGTGGGTTTTTGATAATCTTTCCCTAGAGCCTCTCTCATGGATACAAACACATAATATGCACTACCTAGCTTAGAAAGAATAAGATAGATGCAACTCTCTTCCTCCATCTTTATATCACATTCTTCACATAAAATTATGAGTTTTTTAAGCTTAGATAGATAGTCTCCAATGCAAGAAAAATCACTTGGACTTAAATTCAATACTTGATTTTCTAAACGTTGTGCTCGAATAATATTGAGTTTACCAAACATAGATTCAATCTTTTCCCAAGCTTCATCGTGGTCATCAATTTATTTAGGGTGGAACCTTAAATCAAGAGAGATGAACATTATGGTTATTCCACGTGCTTCGTCACACCTATTAGCCCATTTGAACTTCTTATCATCATCAGTGAGTTCTTTTTGCTTTCCCAAGGTAATTCGGTGAAAGCTTTTACTTCTTAATAAATCCTCCATATGAGATTTCCATTGGAAGTAGTTGGTGTTGGTAAGAAAAATATTACTAGAAGAAGCCATATTAAATATGTAGATAATATGGATTTAAAAACTAAAAATGATGATCTAGATGAAAAGATCTCGAAAAATTAGGCGGTTTAAAAAAACGGCACTAAAAACGGACTTTGGATGTGAAATTTATGCCCTTTAAAAAAAAATAGGAACGATAACCAAAGGACCACGTGTGGTGTAAGTTGCTTTATGCAGTGACCCACTTTTATTAAAATAAGTGGGGATCACTTTTACAATCAAGTTACTTTATAAGAGAAAAGTTTCATGCAAAATAAATAACTCTAAAATAAAATATTAAAGCTACTTATAGTTATTCTCTTTTATTCTTGAAGTGAAATACACTTTACAATTAAGCATGAACTTTTTCAAAAAAAGTAACGAAACGAAAGACTTGAACTTTTAAGACCTCTTACTTAATAAGGAAACGTTTAACCAAATGGGCTAGCAAAATATATTGTATTGTTTAGCAAGAGGATTGGGGGTGTTGTTGTGGAAGACGGCCTTGGAGAGCGTGCTAAAAAAAACTCCTTTCACACAAGAAAAAAAATTTGCTTCTCAATGACAACAAGGGTTAGATCTCGGTTAGCTTACCCAGAAAATGCACATTTTCCTATATGTTTCTGATTTTCTGAGATCGCACAGGTTGTGGGGAAAAGAGCATACACAAATCCAAAAGAGTATAAAAATTGAAACAAATATTATAAAATTGAAATAAAACCGAAATAATACTCCGTAAAAATTTAAAAATGGGATATTCAGGCTTTATACCTCCATATTTGACTGAAATGGTTGTATCTTGGGAAAACAAAAACCTTTTTGAGTAAAATGAAACAATTTCTTGAATGAAAAGAGAACTTCAAATGGAATATAATAGTCCTCTTAGTCCATAAATGTACAGAAATGGCAGAAAATGGATATGAGGAAACTCGGCTTCACGATCTCGATCTACAACAGGAGCGGGCCTTCAAACAGGCTCTGATACCATTCTCAAAAACACATGTATTCCAATAGAGGACGAACACCTTCAGTAACCACTCACACAACGATATCAAAGATAAGCATAAGCACACCAATGTTTTGACGTGGTAAAATCCCTACAGGGAAACATCCACAAACCCATCCAACGCGGCCACTTGGAATATTTTATTAATGCAAAAGAAAAATATTATAGAGAGATTTTGCAAGATATTTTATCACAATCGATCATCAGAAAATGACCCTCCATGCTATTTAAATAGAGATAATGGACCAATTGGGTGTTAATCCATCGATCAATGGTCATTAAGATCAAGGAGAATATGAACCGTCAGATCACTCTATGTCGGGAACATATCATGACCGTTGGATTTCCTAATTACAAATGAATACTAATGAATACTAAGGAAACACAATAAGAAACACACTTTTACCTAACGATACATTATACCAAGTAGATCTTAACTAACTCCTAAGTGTCTAAATATCCTAACAATTGAGAGAAATGGCTTGGAGACACCTTCTTACCTAGGGTGATGTAGGAATTTGGATGA
>JASDQU010737131.1:3935-18552 GCA_032191745.1 Picea mariana | reverse complement strand
TCGTTCACCCTGAGTCTACTGAAGTGCCAAAAGGTAGGAATCATCCTAGCCATTGATATCCCTGAACTTCAGGGAAAAGTACTTTGGGTAAAAGTGAGAGTGGAGAGAGCTAAACTCCCGAAGCCCGAAGTAGTGAAGCCCATTGAAACCATCAATATGGGAGGAACATGCGTCACTAGATCACAAACTTTGTAGAAATATATAAAGAAGGGAAGTTGGGTCATTGATCATGAGTCCACCGAAGCTCCAAAAGGTAGAAATCATCCTAGTCGTTGATCGCATGAACATGTGGTGCCACATCCGTCACTTCATGGAAAAGTTACTTCGGGGGGGGAGGAGGAGAGGAGTTGGAACATTAGAGACTCCCAAATTCCAAAGTTATGAAGTGACCTAGAGATTAATCCCTAGGTCATAGCCCGATGTCACATGTGGAGAAGGGATAGTGGAAAAGAACTAGCGCTCAAAATTTGAAAATTAGAAAAGCGCTTAGGAAGGGGCCCGTGGGTTCCATACGACCTGTGCCTAATGTGACAAAAGGGCATGTCTTTAATTCAGTTTGGGGGCCAGCAAGGCCTCAAAAAGATAATTCATCTCAGTTATTTAAAGATCCTTGCTCGAGAGGTTGCAAAACCCCTAGGAGGGTAGGGGGGTTGTACCAAATGTTTAGGGTCAACACCCCACAAGTGATGAGAAATTTAAGGTGGAAAATAATCATCATAATCATCTTCATTTCTATCAGGACCACAATCATGATTATGACTCTTCTATATATTTACTTCATTCTCTTACTTTTACTCAACTATGATATGCATGCCATTCTCTCTCTCAATATCTTCATTGAGAATCAAAGTCTCTTCTTCAAACTCTCTATCATCATCTTCATCTCCTTCTTCCAATGTTTCTTGTAAATTATCATATTGAACATTCGTATTTATATCAACAACTTCCATTAATTTCCATTTTGAATGAGAATTTGTTTGAATGACATACGTCTATCCTGGTGTTATGACCCAAGGGGAGCATATATATGGATAAATGTATATGATATGACCCCAAGGGGGGGGCATATATGGGCTTAAATATACATGTAATGTGTAAATATATATGTAATATGTTCGAAATAATAGTAAAGGGGCCTCATGTGTAAGTGTGAATAGGTATATATAGAGATCATGTATTCATTATTGGATGGATGTGAATTGTGATGTACGAATGTATTTGGTTATGTGGAGGAGGTGTTCCTATTGTTTAAGGAGATAGTGTGTAATTTATCTATATTGAATTTGTGATCCATGTTCAAATTCTATACATGGTGTTTAATTCTATTTTTTAATGATATTTTAAGAATTTAGTTCATTACATTTGGTATCAGAGCACCAATCCTAGGGTTTTTCTTCCTCAAACAAGACACCTTGGAATTTTCACTATAATTTTTTTTCGGGGAAACTTCAAAAAGTAAAACTTAGAGGATGTTTAGGAGACATATCATGGTACATGTGGTAATAATTTTATATTATGGGTAATTTCACTTTCATATATACACCCTATGGAATATAGGGATTTTGACTAGTCCTGTAACTAGTATCAATCAGGGGTTCCAGGAAAAACAATCATAATGTATTCATAGAAGATCCAAATTCCATGAGAAAAATTGAGTTATAAAGAGTACAATCCATAATAGTTTGTGTGAAAGTTTAAGAATTAGATAAAAAAATATTGGGCACGTGGAATGTTGTACAAGTTCTCTCTCCAGAATAGGTCAAAATTCAATAAGGTTTGGGAAAGTTATCATAAATTTCATTTGGAACACCCAATTTTTCTCGGACTTGTGGAATTGTAGAGAAGACATTTCCAAGTACTATAGGTCGAAATTTCATTCTCATAGGGACTAAAATTTCAAAAATACATTATAAGGAAGGTCGACCAGGAGGCCAGACTCCAAATCAAGGTTTCAAAGGTATGTTCACTTAAAATTATCATAACTTTTGATTGGGATGTCCGATTGAGATGATTCAAAAGAAATTGGAAATATAAAACATATAATATCATATTGGAACAAGTATTATAACATTTTGAGATCATTTTAGGTTGTGAGTTAATGGTTGGGGTTATACCTTAGTTAAGAATCAATGACAATACCTAAATTTACAGGATATGAATAAAAAGATGAAATTGATCTCATGGAATGGTTAAGGATGGTAAACTAACATTGTGAGGATAATTTTCATGAAAGCCTTAAGTTTTATGGTGAAGCTTATAAGTGGTGGAGAAGCCTTGATCAAGATACTAGACTCTACTCCACGTGGGAAGAATTTGAAAAACCCTTCTTAGATAAATGGATTAGGGATACAAAAATGGAGGAAATGTATAGAATTCAAGAAAAATTAAAAGAAGAAAAGGAATATATATGAATAATACGGGTGAGGATATATATAATATGTGATCCCTTAATGAGTCACTCAATAAGGAGGTTAAGAACTTAAAGAAATAAAATAGTAGTAAAGCAAAGTGGGAAAAGGACGATTCAAGGGAAAATTTGAAAAACAAAGATGAAGAGATATGTATATTATGAAACCATAATAAAAAACCACTAGATGAGGTTAAGATATTGAAAGAAGAAAGGAAGAATTGTCAAAATCAATAAGAAGCAAGGATCTTGGATGAAGAATCTACCAAAAGAATGGAAAAGGAAATTTGCAAGAAAGTTGAGGAATCCTTAAACACATATGAGGTAAAATCATAAATGCAATCCATAATTGAAGAAGGACTTTAGAATTTGATAGATGGAGTCACATTTCAACTTCAAAAGGAGAAATAAGAAAAGATTAAAGAAGGTCAACACAATATACTTGAAGAAGTTCAACTCCATCTAGAGGATGTACATGCCATAAATGATGGTATTATATCCAAGGCTAGGGTAATCAAGGAACAAGCAAAAATGATAGAAGATTCCATCATCTCTGAAAATAAGAGATAAAATGGGTGTGCATAATAAAGAAAAACCATCAAATGTCAAACCATATTGACACCCTCATTATCATGAAATATTTCAAGGAAGAAAAGAAGATCAATATCGACATTATCAAGGAATAAGATGGAATCATCATCAATATTCATGGAATATGGCATCACAAAAATATTATTCAATAAGATATTATCATAGACCAACATATACTACAAATTTGAGAAGCTTCAACAATGATACATGGAATCAAGGGAAAGAAAATTATGCAACATCTAGACACCAAGTATTACGACTGAAAATAATTGATTTTTGATGGATGGATCATCATCAATGGAAGGAAGAAAGTAGGAACATAATAAAATCATATTAATTGGTTTCATCACATGTAAAGCCTTTAATTACAAATCTTTGAGGACAAATCTTTTTGGAGGGTGTTATGTTACGACCCAAGGGAAGAATATATAGGGATAAATGTATATGATATGACCCCAAGTGGGGGGCATATATGGGCCTAAATGTACATGTAATGTGTAAATATATATGTAACAGGGTCGACCTAATAGTAACGAGGCCTCATGTGCAAGTGTGAATAGGTATATATAGAGAGATCATGTATTCATTATTGGATGGATGTGAATTGTGATGTATGAATGAATTTGGTTATGTGGAAGAGGTTTTCCTACATTTTAAGGAGTTATTGTGTAACTTATCTATCTTGGAGTTGTGCTCCATGCTCACATTTTATGCATGGTGTGTAATTCTATTTTGTAATGATATTTTAAGCATTTGGATCATTACACCTGGTCTTGTTACATAATCGATTATAAACAATTAGTTAATTTTAAGAGGGGGAACATATAACTCATTAGTCTTCGATAAAAATTGGAGTGTATTTTCACAAACAAATCCATACTCATCAAGTTGCATAGTGAATGGTTTGATACATTTACATTTTAATAATACGGGACTATTTTCACCATAATCAACTTGAATAATTTCTTGGATGAATCAAACATAAAATTTATTCTCATTTTAATGATGAAATTCGACATTGACAATACAATCACAATTTTCCTTTCCTTTGTCCTTTTCTTCTAGTCTTAAATGACTACCATAGGCCCATATTCCAACACAACGATAAACCCATAAGTATGGAGATTGTGAAATCTAAATTTACTCCATTGTTATATATTGACCTTAATATTTTCTATCATTGATTGCATCAACAATCCATTCATCAATGTTTTGAAAATATTCATGTAATCAAATCATGACATCTATGCTTTTTAGTTGAGTGTATCCATGCATGATTCTCTTCTTTGTGTTTTCTACATATAATATGAACATACAATATAGTAAGAATAATAATACAATGTGTAAATAAAATTGAGTAAATAAATTATCATGTAAATAATAGTTTCACCTATGCGACTTATCAAACAAAGATGTGTTTTGAAAGACATAAGGATGTATCATAGTTATTTCTTCATGTGATATATTAAAGGGATGCCCACTACCTTTGAATAATCCACCTACAACTCTCTCATATTCATCATCATCCCATACATGTTGATTAACATTTTTAAATTCCTTCATATATTTTGTGCAAAATACCATGCCCTCTTGTATTGAATATCCCCCAGACATGTTGCCTTAAACTTTTTCCCTAGTGTGAACAATGTTTTTCAAAACCTTAATATGTCATTCTATAGGATACATACATATCATTCCTACTAGGACACAATGCTCTGTTTCATATTCTATATGTATCAAAATATGCATATAAATATTTAAGATTGTCGATGGAAATTCCCATTCCAATAAACAAAGGACTTTAACAACTTATTCCCTCAAAATATCAAAGTTTGAAGGATCTAATATATGTAAAATCATTCTCTTTACTATTAGGCCCAAACTTATAATTGCAAATCTTTACCCCTTTTACAAAATTGATATATTGGCCACAATAGGGAGAATATCCTCAATTATGACATGATAGTTATGGGTCTTGAGGCCTCTTGAGCTATTAATGTCAGTTTGGATTCTAATATTACCACTTCATATCCAATGGGAAAGTGATCCTAAGACATCATATTTAATAATTATGCATGTTGTTCTTTGTTCCACACATAAGGAGCACTAAGTTTTATATATTTTTCATCATCGAATTTTTCAACCCAAAGATTTCAATGAATATTTAGTACTTCAAAGTCTTGATGTGATGAAACGGTATCAAAAGAACCAAAAAGAGTTTCTATGATAGCATAAGCTATATTTTTATCAATTTGCATAAATTTAGTAGTATGTGTGATGGATATATCCTTAATGTATGGAATCTTATAGAATATATGTTGATTACTTGGGTTGGTTTTCATTGATGTCAACCCTTGAAGAAAGTCTGGTAGAAAATTACGGTAGCACAAAGGTTTGGGTAATGGACCCAAGTTTGTTTGATGTATAATGGTATGAGTATTGATTTTCATGTAAGAATATTCCATATGGATAGTACATGTCATTCCATTTCTGGTGGTATGTGTAATGTCACATAACTTCTCATGGTTAGAGAGTTTTGGCCATGTGAAGTTGGAGAAAGGTTTGGGTAATGGACCCAATTTTGTTTAATGGATAATGGAATGAGTTCTAATATATTTGCAGGTAATAATATTCTACATGGATAGTACATGTCATGTCATTTCCAGTGGTATGTGGAATGTCACATAACTCCTCATGGTTAGAGAGTTATGGCCATGTGAAGTTGGAGAACCCTCATGAGTCATCTAGAAGCCCCAAAAGGTCAAAGTAGTCAAGGTGGTTTAAGAGATTTTAGAAGGTAAATAATAAAGTGAAGTGATGAGTGTACTATAAGTCAAATTGAATACAAATAAATTATTTAAATAATAAAGTTAATGGAGAAATTACTAAGTGGACAAGTGGTTAGAAGTGGGTTATACCTAAAATAAGGAAAGTGGGTTAAGATGGTTAGAAGGTAACCCCTTAAGGAAGCTACATGAAAATATAAATAAGAGGCAAGGCTATCTCATTTTAATAACACTTGAGAATATTGAATATCTACAAGTGACTGAGGTAAATAAAGTATATCTAAGCCGAATTTCAGAGGGAAGGTGAAGTAAAGAAGGATGAAATTCATGAGAGCATAAATTCTTTTGATGATGCTTTCTAAGGTATGTTATTTACAGGTCATCTCACCATTTTCGCAATAATTTTTTTTTATAGAATTATTCAAACCGTGAAATTGGGAGGTCATTGAGGAAAAATATCCAAGTAGTTGTGATACATATTTCATTTTGTGGGTTGTTTTATTTTTGGAGTGACATGTCGTGGAAATTAGGGTTTGTGGCTAGTCCTAAAACTAGTCTAAAACAAGTGTTTCGGGTAAAAACGTCATAACTTCTTCATACCAGATCCAAATTTAGTAAGAAAAACTATATTGGTTAGATAACAGTTTGTAGTATTCTTTGTACGATTTTCATATCCATAAAAAAAATATTTATTGCAGGTCACACTCTATGCATTCTCTCTCTAGAATAAGCTAGAATTCAAGAAGGTATGCCATTTTTGCTATAACTCCTTTTCTGAGAAGTTCTAAGTAGTGAAATATGGAGGAATTGCATTAAATACACTAACAAACATTGTGTAACATTTTCATATATTTATTCATTACATGTACATAGTTATGATTATTGCAAGTTAGGGTTTTTGTCTAATGCAAAATTAGTCATGTGAGACTAAAGTAAAGTTTGATAAAATGCTAGTCTCTTGTTGTTAAATTTAAGGAAGGTTTTCAGGTATGTGATCCTATACACCAGGTCTATTACAAATTTACAAATGATATTTGGGTGATGAAATTGATCAGGGATTTTGGTTGAGGTATGTTACATATAGAGGTTGTATAACAATGAGGTTATGGGACATGGTTTGATGTAATGGTTTATGGTATTTGGTTATGGATAGTGTGATGTATTGCTAGAGAAATTTTGATGGTTATATTGGTATATGTATTTGGTATATGGTTGAGGTACATGTTGGGTACATGGTTGAGACAAGTAGTTGATGAGTTGGCACATACATGAGGTGTATAGTTGATGATGTTGGTAAATCTTGATGATTCATAGTTTATGTGTATTTGATGCATGATTGGTACATATTTGGTGCATGGTTGATGCACTCGTTGATGGTACAGGTTGAGGTACAGGTTGGTGCATGGTTGATGCACTTGTTTATGGTACAGGTTGATTACAAGTTGAGGTACATGTTGGTGCATGGTTGATGCACTTGTTTATGGTACAGGTTGTTTGGTACATGTTGGGGCATGGTTCATGCACTTTTTTATGATACAACTTGATTACAAGTTGATTGGTATAGTTTTACAACAGTATATCTCACAATGATAGTGTGACAATGGTTCCATCATTCTACTTATATTTTACGGCAGTTGGGTGGGGCAAGGATAGGTGGTTGTAGCCACTTTCTGGTTGTACCCAGAGAACATAGGGGGTTGTATCCTCCTTCTGGTTGTAGCCAGAGAATTGGGGAGTTAGAGCTTCCCTCAGGTTGTAGCCTGAGAAACTATGGGGTCGGATCCTCCTTCCAATTGCAGCTAGAAAACAAAGGAAGTTGGTGCTTCCAATGAATGTAATTCTTAAAGACATATAAGAAAAAGAATTATGTGGTTTTCTCCCTCTTTGGGTTTCCACATAAAACACTGGTGTACTGTGTATGTGTATTACTGTCAATTTGTTCATTGTTTATTTAGTCTGCAACTATTGGATGATAATACTACATTGATATAACACTTGCATTCTATGGTGAAAAAGGATAAATTGATATATTATTGATTCACCCCCCCTCTCAATAATCCAATAATATACAAAATCATTTGACACTTCTTTCATTACATGGATAATTTATACTACCACAAATGCCACCACTTTCAACAAACATTATTTTTTTGTCCATTCTCCATAATGTATTCATTTGTTATTGGAAATTGTGCTTCACAATTATCTTCCTAACCATTGAAATATGATTTTTGTTGATGATATGGATGGTCCATTTTAAGGTAAGCACAATTTCTGCAATCAATACACCTACACAAAATACTTGAGTGCCTCAAAAAATCCTTAAAGTTGCAAGCAAGACATCCATGGTATCCATAAACACTGAGACTAGTCAATGTTCCATATGCACAGAGATCATGAATCATAAACAATAATAAATCTCTTAAAGTGAATTTGATTGTATCACCATCCCTTTAAAAATGAATTTCTTCAATTCCTTTTCAAAATTCTAATAGATCAACATATAATGGCTCTAAATAAACATCAATAGTATCTGAAGTCATACTTTTATTTTCTTGGTATAATCAATGATAGCATTGAGAAAAATGGTTTAGTTGCTATCCATGGAGGGAATTTATAATGTTTTAAAAAACCTGGTCAGGTTGACCATTTAATACTTTGATATAACAATGGGTTCACCCCATCTAGAGCCAAACTCAACCTTATATTATGAGGAATCTCAAGGTAAGTTTTAGGGCTGAAATTTCACCAATAGTATATGTTTTGGCCATTTTATAAAACAATGTTCACCAATTTGTTAAAATGTTTCCTATTTTTAACATAAATATAATTAAATTGATCATATTTGCCAAAAATTACAAGTTTTTATAGTAAATTGTATGTTTTTTATTGAATATTTGCCTACATATCTATATGTATCATTTTCAAACTAAAATATTCAACTAGGATACTATACATAGGTATAATATTTGAATCCTTAAATGTTACCCATTGTTGAGGATCTTGAACAAAATAGATCCATCTATTGTCCAATTACATCACATCTTAGAATCATGCACATGTTCTTGTTTTCCATTAGGTCTCTTATTTTGGGCATGCCATTCCATAAGTTCAACAATGTCTTGGAACCTATACATTCAAGGTAATCATAGGATTAGTGGAAAGTGGTGAAGAACCTTTCTATGAATTGTAATAGATTTCAACCATGGTCTATGCCTCACTTCTTGGCATTATGGATATTTAGTCTCAATTGCTAGATTTTTGCTAAATAATGCACAAACATTCACACATGTGTTGATGTTTTCATACCCTTATCCCAACTTAGTGATTTTCATTTTACATCGACTTCCTTTTGTTGGAAATGTGGAGTCATGCGGTAAAAATCAACATAAAATCCCAATAATTCATCTACACTCTCATTTTCTCAACCATGAACTGCTTGCAAGTTAATAATTTCAAGGATCATTGTTAAATGACTTAACTTGCAAGTACCATATGCAGGTTTTAAATTATCCTCCATTAATTGTTCCACTCATCATTGAGACCCCCATTCAACATTCTATCAATTTCAAACCCTTCGTCTAAGATGGTTGCATATTCATCTATGTTTGGTGTTTTTTTGGTGCCTCTTCATCTCTCATGTTATGCAATTGTATCATATCTAGATAATTACTTTCAACCCAAGGGATTATACCACTATGTCCATATCCAATCATATGTCAATAAATCACAATTATTTTTTATTTCCACCATGTCAATCTTTATAAGGACATGGATATCTCTTCACGCCCTTTTCATTGGCTATACTCTCATTATGTTCATGATATTAATTATTTTTCAACATTCAACGTTAACTTACCTTTAATTTTCTACATTCAATTATGAATATGATATGTTAGTTAGCAAATTTCAAATAATATAGATAGTACAAGGACACACAATAAGATACATTTGAATTATCACCAATAATTGCATATAGATATTAATTGGTGGGATTATTTTGTATTACAGATTCACAAGCCAAAAATCACCATTTCCACTATCACATCACCAAAACTTTTATTGGCACTTGAAATAAAGTAGGATAGTTAGTTGTTGGTCTTTAGCCAAAACATAAAACTCTATAGACACATTTTTTTACATTAGGCTTCCAAGTTCCTTGTTTAATTGTGTTGAATAATCTCCAAATGGAAACTACAATGTGTAATTGATTAAGAAGCAATAAAACATGAGATAACCTCTAGCCAAAGGAACTCTATAATTAAGCATAAAAATTTACTTGGCCTAACACATAATTAGGCATAACTAGATCCAAGACGTAATGGAATAGAATGATAATGCTATCGCCATTTAAGTCACCTCCAAAAGCTCAAATAGTGGTCATTGGATTTAAGTTCAAGTTTCTATTCACCTTTAATAAATTTAAAAAAATAAATAAAACATTTAATGAATGCATTAAGTCACAAATGTAATTATATCCATGACCCTCTATTAAAAATATCTTTCATTTTAAATTTTAAGTTTAAAAAACATTTTCTCCTTTCTTAAAGAAAATGGTATTAGAAACCCAAATTGTAGGAAGAGTGCACCCCTTATTGATGCAAATTATATGGACTTCAACCCAAAAGTGGACTCTTAAATGTCTTAGCGAATTGGAAGCCTCTATTTCTTTATGCAATGTTAGCTACAAAATAATTGTCAAACTTATTGCCAAAGGGCTCTTTTTTTTTCCATGAAGTAGTTCCTCTCCAAGGATTAAATATTTTTGTGATGCATGGAAGGAAGGTTCTACATAGTATTAGAGTTAAGGTTAAAGTTCTCCACTCAATAATAAAAATAATGTCCCTTTTACGTATCTTAAATCGAACATGTAGACAACCCATGAAAACCTTAAATAAGAATTTGTCTTGGTTGTATAAAGAAGTAAAAGAAATTCACTGTCATAATAAACTTTGGATTCCAGGGAATTTGTGCAATGGTAATGTGTTTTTATTGGTGAGCAGTGTCTCAATCCATTTTCTTTGAAAATTCAACAAGTGTGCACTAATGATTCTTTTTTCCTTTCTTTGTATTCTTACTATATCTCATCAATTTTTCTCTAATTGAAAAGGGTGCACTTATAAGAGGATTCATCAAGAAAAAAGGGTCTATGTCATTAATGGTAATTCTCATAGTGGTAGTTGAGAGTCAAAACAAAGATACATATGTGGCAGAAAGGTTGTGGGTCAACATAGTAGACCTTTGGTAGTTAATATTGGTGGTAGTCAATGTCCTTTGTCCTTTTTATTCACGTTCTCTAGGAAAGTCTCGAAAAAATTTATTCTATCTTACTGTGAATTAATATGGTTGCATTGTGCCTATGGGGCTCCTTAAAGCATGCATTTTAGAATATGTATATGTTTGAGAAAATGAAGTGACATCATAGCCACCTTTTGTAATGGTTTTACTAGCTTAATAACTTTCAATTTCAAATGATTATAATCTTTTTGTGCATAGATGTCTCAATGAATGCTTATTGAAATGCTATTATGTAAAATATGAGTGTTTCCTTGAAGTTTCATCCTCTAATCAAGTAGCAACAAAAATACAATACAAAGACATCGACATCTATGGAAGATTAAGGGAAAAATGTTATAAGTTGCAAATAGAAGTTTTTAGGATAAAGTATAAGGTAGATGGTTTTGTTCCCAGATACAAGGCAAGATTGGTCGCTAAAGGATTTGCACAAAAAAATGTTCATTTTGAAGAAAATTTTCCATCTACAACTATGATGGATAAAATTAGATCGATGTTAACTATAGAAACTTAGTTTAACTAAATCAATAAAAATAACAAGCATACTTACAAAACATAAAAGATCCATATATTCCCTAATCTATGTGTAATGTACCTCCATTTAATCTTTCCTAGGATGTACCCAAATTGAGCATGAATTCCTTATAATAAGGGGTGGGGGCAAGAAAAAAAAATAATTGTCTAGTCAGCCCTTCAAAAACATGCATTCATAGAGTGGATAGTCAACTATTATAATCCCACCAAGATGCCCAAGTTCCATTTAACCAACAACAATGTTCTAGAAAACTACATTGTTGTAAGGTAACCGACTTGGTTTTATAACCATATGAACTTCAAGGAAGAAATTCAATTGTTTATAGGTTCCAAGAAAAATAGATAAAAATCAATTAACATAACACATATATTCAACTAACATAACACATTAGGAAATAAATTGGACATACCTTCAAATCTGAGCTATTTTTTGATGGGAAATTATTCTCCGACACCTCCAATTATGAATTCTTGGTCCACCTTTTGAGAAGCCTCCATGCTATATCCACACACACACACACACACACACAATATTATTCTCTCCTCAAATGAGTTGAAGGAAAGAACCAACTACCTAGTAAAATCCATTCAATCTGCCCCAAAAACCCGCTCTTCTGACAAATTAGACCCCCTAATCCCCAATTGAAATTCTCAAATACTTCAATTGCCTCTTGATAAAACCATGTATCTCCAAATTCTATAAATTTTGTGTGAAAATTGAACCACCACACTATTTCAAACTCATTGATTTAGGGTTTCATGGACAAAACCCTTTCTTCTACCAAATTAGACACCCTAATACACAATTGAAACTATCAAATAGATCAATTGACTCTTAGGACAACCCCTTCTTTAACATCCCACTCTTGCATGCACTGAGCTAACTAATTCTTTGAAGACACTTGGGTGTAAGTGATTTGGGTTATTATAGTATTGGTTGTTTTGATTATGATTATGCGATATTTTGGATTTGATGATATGTTATTTTGTTGTATTTACATAGATAGGTGCTATTAATGGGGTTCTCCTAAGTGTGCAGGACTCTAGACATTGAGGATGCAGAGGCATCGATGAAACCCATTGGACTCCAGATTGAGTCAGGGAGTGGACTGTTAGGGTTTGAATGTTGTTGATATGACATATGTACATATGATTAGATGTATGATGATTGATTATTATTGCTGACATGATTCGTTGATGGATGTAGGTTGACGATAGCTTGCCGACCAAATTCACATTTGGAGTAGAGGGGTCACTCACGACAACCAGAGACATGGAGAGAGAGGTGTGGCAACAACCCTACCACAGCCTACTAGAACTCCCGCCATGGCTCGAACTGTAGGTTAACGATTACCTAGTTCGAGAAGACCCACGATGTCATGAGGGAAGACTATGACAGTCACTCACGATGATTCTAACGGGTGCACAATAAGGCAGGGGCCTTATTCCTTAGAGGCCCTTAGTCTCCCACAAGATCACCTGAAGGAGTTTTGAATCCAAGGGTTTGACGTCTACCAAATTCAGTCAAGAGGCGAGTGGCACCCTTGGAGCATGTAGTGCGTCTTGAAGGGCACGTCGCGCAAATAAAACGAAAAAAGGTGAGTGGCACCCTTGGAGCACGTAGTGTGTCTTGAAGGGCATGTTGCGCGAATAAAATGGAAAGAGGTGAGTGGCACCCTTGGAGCATGTAGTGCGTCCTGAAGGGCACGTCGTGATTTTAACTCATAAGTTAATAAACCTAGTGCCTAGAAAACTTTACCTCCTTAGGACCTGGTCGACCTTAAAATGAAAAAAGTGATGAGTAAATTTAATAACAAATTTTCCCTTAAGAACTATTGCCAAGCCTAGTGAATTTAAAACCTAGGTCTAAGTAGAACCTCTGAACAAAAATAATTAGACATATAATAAGAAGGGAGTAAAGAAATTCAAACTTTAATTATTAAAGTAAAAAAAATAAATTAAATTGGAGGATTAAATTTATTAAAAGGGTTAAAAGGTTTTTGTTATCTATAATTGTTAAATTGATTTTTAGTTAAAAAGGAAAAAGGGTAAATGGTTGTTTTTATTTACACTTGCTAAATTGGTTTTTAGTTAAAAGGGGGAAAGGGGGAAACTTAAAATAAAAGGGGAAACTTAAAGAAAAAGGGGAATGTCCAACTTAGTAAGGAATCTAGCCTTTGGGACTTTCTATTTATGAACTCAACTAGGAATTAAGTAAGGTGTAAGTCATTAAGAATTGTAAGGGAATTTTGGGACACCGAGGAGCGTTTTTAGGAATGTTTTTTTAGGTGGGTGAGGGAAATAGGAATATTTTATTAATTAATAAAATTGATTTTATGGTGCAACTAGGGGATCGGGTGACATGTGTATGGGGGAGGTTTTTCAAAATTAATTAAAAAAAAAAAGAATCTAATGAGGGTTTTGGGAAACCAATGACTAAGAAACTCTATAAAAAGGATGGTGGAGGAGGAGTATGGATCACATCTGGCTTGCGTAACGTTACGTTGTTGTAATTTCATCTTGACTAAACTTTCTCTTGTGCGAGTTGGGATACCTAGCTCGGGTAACGAGTGGTAGCTTGACCTTGCGAGGTGAGCTGGGTGCTATCATTCTATGGTATTGTGTGTGTGGCCCCTTTGCGGCTCGGGGGGGATGAGGGGGAAGAAGAGTACCCCTATAGTTGGTTGGGAGGTACCGGTGAGGTCGCATCAGTTGACAAGTAGGAGCTGTACAAAGCGCGCATGAGACAATGACTTTTGGTTCTTCGCATTTGGCTACGATACAAATGTGCATAATTTGTATTAAATAATAGCTCTATTTCTTGTTCATACATTTCTTTATTGTCGAAATATCGCTTGCGTAGATGCTATTAAAAGTGAAAGACTGTGTTTGGTCTCGGGCCATTATTTATTTTACTCTGCATTTTTATTGTTTTAATACAAAGAAATTGTGTTTTAATCTTCGGTTCCTTTATCCTTTAATTTATTAGTCTGTTCCTGAGCAG
>JASDQU010737130.1:166389-178835 GCA_032191745.1 Picea mariana | reverse complement strand
TACAAAGCTTGCTGAAAGACGTTTTGCAATTCGGCAAGCTGGACAGAGGCTGGATCTGCATCCTGCTTTGATACCATGAAAACAGACCTGCAGAAACAGAAAACGAATTGCAGGAACAGAGAAAACAGATCTGTGATAACAGAAAACGAATCGTAGAACAGAATGTAAAAAACACCACACAGATCTCATTTATTGAATTGATATATAAAGGAATTTACATGCAATGAAATGCTTCGTAAATAACGAAGCGTCTAACTCAGCGATGAAAATAAGAAACCTAACAACTGAAGTTAACTAACAGAACTGAGCGATAACTTATTCGTCTAACACCTAAAAACTTAATACTCGATGCTTAAAGAATATATATGACACTAAAAACTTAAAACAAAAATTCTGAGGCATGTGTGTAAAATTAAGCCGGATAAAGTCCGATATGATATGAATCTAACTATCTGTGGCACGCATGCAATTTAAATAGGTAGACAGACAAGGGTGCACACATGAAATTTAAATCGACAGACATATCGACATGGGCACAATTTAATACACACAGACAGGGGCGTACATGCAATGTAAATCCATATATTTAATGCACAGAGGAATATAAAAGCAAATACAGAAAAAAAATGTTGATAACCTCTTTGTTGATGTTTCACCCTTAAGATTGTTTCCTCCTCTCCTTTTTGATCCTGCTTCAATGTTAAACTGCAATCTGGATCTGCAAATACATAGAAAAGAAATGGCCAATGTTTGTTGCAGACATGGCAGAAACTCCCACGAATCGAAAAGGAAATGGCTAGAGAGTGGAAATATGATTGGATATATGGAAAAAATGTCACGCGTAGCATGCTAGGAAGACAGAAACTGTCAGATACGCTAGGGAAGAAACGAGAAGAGTGTGAAACCGACATAGGGTATCAAAAAGTCAGAATATATGGAAAGGAGGCCACACACTTCAGTAAATGTTGGTTTACGCATTTAAGGTGAAGCGCTCGAGTGAATGTGAATCACTCCAGTAAATGTGAAGCATTTAATGTGAAACACTCCAGCGTTTGGTTTACAAATGTTTAAGGTGAAGCACCCCACTCATTGTGAAGATCCATGTATCCCACCAAAAGTACAGTTGGTAAAAAACGTGAAGTGTTCCATTCACCCACAAAGATCCACTTACCTTAACAGTAAAAAAAAGGCAGTAAAAAAACCTAAACCTAAACCTTTCCGTGGCAATGATCTTGAGCCTGGTTAATCATATAGATGTGGCAATAGATATTGAGCATGGTTAATCATATAAACTTGGTAATTACACAGTCTTACAGTAATTTCTTAATATGATTAGGTAAATGTGAAAAAGTAAACAGTTTAATAGGTGAATTCATAAATGCAAGAAAGTTATGAACACTATATCTCATTCATTGATTTAGGAGGACGACTAAGAATATGCCAACATCTTCAATTAATAATCATTAGATTAAAATTTGGGATTAAAATTTGAGATTAAAAAATCATTAATTGTGCCCATTGCCAATAAATATACACCTTTCGACATAATTATAATTTAAAATATAAATAAAATAATAAATGTATTAAAAAAAATCAATATCACATTTAAATTTTACAATTTTAAAAATCAATATTATAATAATTTTAATAAATAATTTAAACTCATTTTTAATTAAATATAAAATATTAGTATTAACTAGAATCATTAAGTGTACTTTTAACGAATTAAATAAATATTAAGTATACTTTTAACTAAAGGAATATTATGCATAGAAAAATCAAAGAATCTCATGTTACTCTAATTGTCTACTTTTAACTAAAGGAATATGGTGGATATAATTGGAATATAAAAATTAAGGAATCGCATGTTACTCTAATCATGCATTCACAATGCAAGATATTTATAGATCTTTAATCGTTAATTACTTTTATATTGATATTATACAAGAAAAAATGATAATGTTTATAATTTTAACTTAGCAATATGGCTATAATTAGTATAGTTATTGGAAAAAAAAAATGATGTAAGAGTATTCATATTGGTGCAAAATATGTGGGAAGGTGAAGTGGAGCATCATGTTACTCTAATCATACATTCACAATGTAAGGTGTTTATAGATTTTTAATTATTTTTACATAGATTATTATAAAAAAAAAAATATGATAATGTTTAAAATTTTAACTTACTAATATTGGTATAATTCTTAGCAATATTGTTATAATTTCATACATTCACAATATAAGGTGTTTATAGATTTTTAATTATTTTTACATAGATCATTATACAAAAAAATATGATAATGTTTAAAATTTTAACTTAGTAATATTGGTATAATTCTTAGCAATATTGTTATAATTTGTATAGTTATTGAGAACAAAAACGATGTTAGAGTATTTTAATTGGTACAAATTATGAGGGAAGGTGAAATGGAGTATAATAATTGAAATAGTTGTTAGAGATTAGTGGTGAATTACTTAGTAATATTGTTATAATTTGTATAGTTATTGAGAACAAAAATGATGTTAGAGTATTTTTATTAGTATAAATTATGAGGGAAGGTGAAGTGGAGTATAATAATTGAAATAGTTGTTCGAGATTAGTGGTGAATTATTAACAAGGTAGTTAGATAATATATTCAAAATAAATAGGAAGACATGATCAAAGTGAACTATTCTCTTTTTTCAAGGGATGAGCTTATATGAATGAGCCAATTTATTATGTGTAAGTTTAGTTATTTTGATGAAGGAAGAGAGTGCTATGTTTTATTGTCTATTTTATGTTCTATTATGTATCAATTGGTATTAGAGATTTCATTCTTGGCTTGGCAACCAGGGAAAGAAGAGGGAACAACACCCTCTGTATCTAACATATATAGCCAATATATATGTTAGGTTTACATATATATATTGTATTTTCGACTTATCTCTTTATAGTTTTACTCAAATTTCAGGTAACATGTTTTTTTCATGTACTCCCAGTTTATCTCACCATGAGTCTATCAAAAGTATGCAGAGTGGGTACTTGTTGTATGAAGAACTTTATTTCACATCCAACAAGTGCCTACACTTGAAATTTGAGTAAACCTATAAGGACATAAATTGAAAGTACAATAAAAAGGTAGTTTTTTTTCCTTCCCTTTGGAAATTCATAACTCGTATTTTATTATATTAACTATTATTCTATTATTTCCTTAGGAGAGACGTTTTAGATCTCAAACCTAATGACACTAGAATCAATTTATTAGTGTATTTAATGTGGAGCAAGTGGATAATTGGATTAGAGTGTTCTCCTAACATTTTAAATACAAGGAGGAGCTCCTAGAGCATAATAATATTTCATTAGCAATATGTCACCTCCACGGGTTGGCAATTAGTCAATGGTAGGACATGGTCTGCCATCGATGGGTCAAGGACACATCTCAATGTGTAAAACTCAATGGAAAGGTTGTTATCCACACTTCTAATGCAATTACCATTTGGGATGACATTAGCACAACTCTAAGTGAGTGTTTTTATCCTTTAGGATATAGTAAAGGTTTATGGACATGATGGATTTAGTGGAGGCAATTTTATGGATGAATCGTGGACCAATATATTGAGGTATTCTACAAATATAGGTACAATTCTCTATTTCTAATCTAGAGTATGTATCGATTATCGAATTTAATTCTAGTTTATTACCCTAGTTGCATAGTGAAATGGTTCTAGTCTCTAGTTTGTCTCTCTCTGATGCTTTTCAAAATGATCTTGTAGTGTCCCTTTACTATAACAAGAATATAAAGCTATAAACCTACTCAATTAACCATACAAGTGTGTTTGACTTTAACTCAATGTATTTTATAACACGCACATTACATTTGATACAAAACATTGTACACCCATCTCCCAAATCTCCTAATGGATCAACATCATAATCCTCATCACTAACACACACCAATAATAAGTAGTTCAATATGAATCAATTTTCCACTATATGACTACCAATACATAATTCCTATCTCTTGTCCCTCAAATTTATTACTCTAAAACCAACAATGTATCATTTGAAACCGTTGATTTCAATACCTCCATTTTAACCTAGTTGGAATCTTTTTACACTCAAATAGAAACTATGCTAATAAGCTCTAGACCCCTACATTAAAGTGTTTACCTCCTTGATCCTAGCTGAACAACACCAATATTAATATGTACAATTTCTACTAGCTAAGTGGATAAAATGGGTAACATGGACCCCATTAAGATCACACCATGTCCATGTTGCCTTAAAAACTTTGCAATCACTATGTCCATGTCCATGTTCTTGTAATGTCCATGTTGCCACCCCCAAGTGTGAAAATGATAGATGTGCAACTTATGTATGTGGGTTAGAAATTAAATATTTAAGTAGAACAATTATGTGTGTGAAGCCCAAGGGGTTAGACAAATTGGTTGTTGTCAATAATGGTGGTCATTTGGCTATTTTTGTGCTAGAAAGTGCTCAGTTTAAATCCCTCTAGGTGAGCGATGCTACTTTATGCCATCGAGTTTACCAGAGACACCATACATAAATGTGGGGAAGCATACCCTAGGTTTCCATGTGAGGTTTTCCTTGGAAAAATTATGTATGCATGTATATTAATCGTATACGATTAAACTACAACATCGTCAAGGATTAAAGCGTTAACAAAATTATTTGACTCTATTCATGTAGTGGAATGATTTTGTAAGTTCAGCCTCATAAACATTACAATAAAAGAGAGAGACAAAGAAGATGAGAGTCTAACACTAGATGAATAGATCAATGTGCTAGAATGCTCTGAATGTTATGATAGTCAATATCCTAATTTCTATATACTTGAATGAATGTGAATGAGTGGTTTTACAAATTTCACTTTTACATATTCATACAAAATGAAGAGGACAAAATGATCAAGAGAGTTGGTCCCCAATATTACATCTTAGGCCTTAAAATCATATTGATTAGGGTGAACATGATCCTAGTCAAAATTGATCTCCCATATGGATGGGCATACTAACCCTTTAGTATGTGACATGTCGCTAATAAGGAAAAATGCGCCAAATTTATCTTCTAAGTTGGGTCCATGTAAATTGGACATAGGTCGCATAGACTTTAAAGGTATAAGGTTCAATGATGAGGGGCATGCATTGGTCATGTAGGATTCTATTGAGATGAATGCATATATTTGATCATGCTTGTTGGGAGTGCTATAGAGTACAAGGGGTCATGTGCATCCACAAGTTATATAATGTGGATATAAGTACTCCTCCCCCCTTGGAGTAAATATGGTTCCCATTGTTTTGGGTGTATAATCGAAATATATCATCTCATAAAGATTCTTTGTCAAAGGTGAAAACTTCATGGTCTTATCCAACATATGATACAAATTTTATTGTTGCTTCTCAATTATGGAAAGCTTGGTCAATGCGGGGATATACCTATCTTCATATTCCTAATAGGTTTTGTAGCATTATGTCATGCCATCATACCATGTTAACGCTCAAGATTCTTTTTCACACTATCAACTAGAGATTCAACCATCATGATGCTTTTCTAAAGAACCGTCAAACTAGAAGTTTGTGGATGAGCAAAAATGTCATCAAGCCCAAGTTTTGTGTTTGGGAAATGATCTTGTGACATTTAACGTAATTTTCAATGATGATATCCAAAGCGCCTTATTTCATTCTATAATTTTTCCCCCGATGGTCATCAGAAACCTTTGTGATTGCACCTGAAATATGATATGTTTCTTCCATAGGAATGGTTGATGTAACACTATATCATAGATTTATAGAGGTGATATGTTAGAAAACATCTCATATTGAAATGGGTTGATCATGTACTAGAGCCTCTATCAACATGTGATGCCTACATATTTTATTTACCGCATCCAACCAATGACATAGAGCTATGGATGTGTGATTGGAGGTCTTATGTGTGTCACACAAGTACTTACTTCTGTCTAATTCCACTATTAACATTAACTTGTGTGACCTTTCGTGTGGACAATTATGAAATGTTTACTTGATTGTAGTTAGAATTCTTCTTCTTCGAACACTTCTCACAGTTTTTGGAATTATGCTATTGGTTTTGTATGGTCACCAAAGAGTTGGCACATTATTTAATATCCAACATGAACCACCTATGTCCATCCCTAATTTTATCCACGTTGAATAATTCAAATTTCTAATTTATACACTAATGTAGTGTTCTTTGGTACTTGAGAGCAAGATTCATTTCCATCTCATTGATCTCCAACCGAGCCATGATGTATGAATTCATTTATGTAATCATCAATTAATTGATCATTGTGTCGATGCAATTGTTACCACTTAATATACTAATTCTTTTTATATTTCAATGGATAGAACTTGTCATGCATTGCACAAAGCTACCTCACATATTGTCGATTTTATCATGTACCCTTCACATTGTTGATTGTGCACTTGTCACCAAACCTCATAAATCAATGACTTCTTTGTGGTTACAATCTAGATTCATATCTCCATCAAAATTTGGTGTCATTGAAGCATGCCTAAAGAGTGATAAACCATTTATTGAATGCTACATAACCAATTGACATGAAAAGTCAAACATAACACATTATACAATATCTTCATATTCATTTGGATCAATTATGTTAGTTGGTCATCTTTCTTGCAAAAATTCTTTTGACATTTAACTAATTTCAATTGAAGTTCCTTCACACGGGTAGATAGCCTTCAATTCTTTCAAAAGAGAGAGGATCCAAAGATATCAACTCTTTCTCAATCTACATGACCTAACTTTCATTGGTTTTATAAAAATGAGTCTTCAACTTCTTCCAAATAGCATTCGAGCAATTGATCCAGCTTATGTGAAAGTGAATCTATTTAGAGATTTAGGTCATGTAGGAATAAGCATTTTCCAAAGGCATGATGAACTAGTAAAGGTTGTTGTTCCAATAGGACTTGTAGCTTTAGAACCCAAGGAACTATTGACACTATTGTTTTCTACCATTTTGAGTTGCATGGAGTGTGGTAAATCATTCAACGAGGGAAGTAGGATCGACCACATGCGTCAAGTACTCAATTGTGCCCAAATAAAATTTCAAGATGAGCGTCAAACATAAAAATTACTTATAGATGGAAAACAATGATAAACGAAAAGAGCATCTGAGTTATGATACCATTGAAGCATATAAGTTGTGATACTATTGATCTAAGTCAATGTTAGGATCTTGATACATCACTGGCGTGATATCCTTTGATTTTTTAGTCAATTGATTAAATTAGATGGCTTGGTCACATTAAGCCAAGGAAACCAAGAGGATGTCAATAGAAGAGCATCACTAAAAGGTGATTATCATAAACAATAGTCAATTGGTGGAAGAAATTTTTTGACATTGAAAGAACAAAAGTAATTTATATAATTAAGTGAAGAAGCTATTTAGATAATATGCGAGGAGTAAACTACAAAACATGAACTAGAGAGTGTGAGCATAAATATATATAGATATAATGTCTTTGCAAAATATGTTGAAATTGATATCAATACACAATAACAACTTAAGAATTAGATAGAACTAGAGAATGCAAGAATTAGATAGAACTAGAGAATGCAAATTGGATCACCAAAAATTGCTCAAAATCTAAGTAGAAAGAGCATATAAACTCTTATACCATTAATCTAAGATAAGGTTTCATAAGAGGACCTTGGTGGTTCATAATTCTTTAATTTGTGAGAAAATTATTTGAACTATACAGCTTGGTCACACTAAGCCAACAAGGCAAAGAAGGTCACTATGAAAGAGAATGATTGAAAGACGATTATCACCAAAAATGTATTAAAAAAAGTAATATTTCAACAATGAAAATGAAAAAGTAATTTATTCAATGAAGTAATGAAGTGTGGAAAATGTTTAGATAACTATATGTGAGGAATAAAGTAAATGGAAAACATTAAAAAGATGCATGTGGATATGTAGGTAGCTATGTATTTGTAGAATATAGTAAGTAGTGATCAAAGTACACAATAACAATTAAAAAATCTAAGTGTGATAAGAGCATATATGTAATTTATATAGATGGATTAGATAATGAACCATATATTAGAGAATGAAAATATACATCAAATATTTCTCAAATATATATATTATTGTTGGTATAGAATTGAGTTATTTTTGAGTTACTTTTAGGTAGCAGGTAGGAAGGTAAATAATGGATATCCTCATTATTGCCTAAAAAGACATATACACACTATTATAAAAGGAGAAAAGACAAAGGAATGAAATGTAAAATTTACCTAAGAATGTCCAATGACAAAGTCAATTGATCCTTTATTTAAAACTCTTTAGTTTTAATTGAATAATGATAAATAGGGTTGATGGATGCATCTCATGGACCTCTTTCTAATTATAAACAAGGGTTGCATGGAAACTCAGTCCCTGCTGAGTTAGTTGGGAAATACATGTTGAACAATGAAACTTAATATAATTAAATGCACAAGTAATGAATTTTTTTGTGAAAAGATAATAATTGACGGTTGTTTGTTATTCAAAATGTATAATGAACAATAAGTTGAATGGAACTATAATATTCATAAATATAATATAAATATAATAATGCATAATAATAAATGCATAGTACAACTTTTTATATTTAGATGTGGTGATTGGTGAAATTCATTGATTATGTAATTAATTCTACATATTGAAAGACGTGAAGGGAGCAATAACACTTCAATTCTATCAACCAATTAGNCATTGCATACACAAATTTATAGTAGAAGGCAAATTAATGTCACATCAATGTCGCATCAAAAGCAAACTCATTGCTATAGTCCCATGGCAGGGACTAAAAATAGAGAACCTTCAAATTTATTTTAAAGTAGTAAGAGGATAAAGTTAAGGGTGTCCATTGTCTCTCTTACTTATTATGTCTTCAAATTTTTATAAGGTAATGTCCATTATCTCTTTTTCTTATTATGTCTAGGTAATGTCCATTATCTCCTTTTCTTATTATGTCTCTTCTGACATTATGTTTTTGGCCGTTTTTATTATTTGATCCCATTGTTTCAAGGGTGAAAACATGGTTTAACCTAAAGTTTCCTAACCGATACAGGACAAGGGGGTGGCGGCTTTAATGTCTAGTTCACTGCAGTCGATACTCACCACACCGCAGTCGATGTGCATTCATTGCCTACTCCTAATGACACCTGCTTGAGCGTGTTTCCCCCACGGTTTCTATTCAATTTCTGGCCCTGATGAGTGCCACCTGTGTTTTTTTAAATTATTAAAAGCGTTGCATTGCCATGCCATTCCAATATTCGAAGAACCCATTCTGCTGAAAACTATATCGTCTTTGGACTGAATCGGTCCCTTTGCATTGCTGATACACTTGAGTGTTTTCATTGAGTGAAGTATGAAGGCAACTTCTGAGATTTGAAGTGGTAAATTATCTCTTTGTTCATATTCATTTAATCAGTATGTGTAAATTATCTCCCTGTTCATATTCATTTAATCAGTTTGTGTAAATTATCTCCCCGTTCGTATTCATTTAATCAGTTTGTGTGGACAAGCAGGGAGGGATTGTTTGATATTTTTGTTACATTCGATGGTGCATTGTGCGTTCTCATCTAGATTTGCAGTCTTCGACGAACAAGGTCTTAAATTGTATGTTTTATTAGCCCAGATTCATAAATCTTCCCTAGTTTGTTGGATGATAAATTGCTAGAGGATCCAATCTGTTTTATATAATGAGATTGGCAGTGAGTGAAATTTGGTCCCTATAGCCGGATATGGATCCTATAATTGCTTAGGTTTGATTTGTATTGGGTACATCTAGCCAGCTGTGAATCCTATAATTGCTTAGGTTTTATTTGTTACAAGAATCAGAGAAAGAATACAATTGGTAAACATACCCAGATAACATTTCTGTCTTTTAGACTTGATGGGTGTAAAAATAATTTGCACACCAAATTAAGTCTAGTGATAGGCCTATGTTATGTTACCAGAAGCCTCACCTAAAGGGAAGGGGTATCTACACCATAAATCTATTTATGGTGTTCATTTCCCACTTCTAGACGGGGTAACTACACCATAAATCTATTTATGGTGTTCATTTCCCATTTCTAGACGGGGCTGCTTTTTGAGAAATAGAAATTATGCCTCATGTGAGGCCAACAGAAAAACCCTAATTCAAGTTTCTATTATTACGTTGAAGGAGTTATTTTAGGGGGAGTTCACTCTCGAATTTTTGTCGTCTGTCCATATCCATTAGCAACCTGCCAAGTGTTTTTTCTATTATTACGCCGAAGGCATTCTTTTAGTGGGAGTTCCCTCTCGAATGTTCATCGTCTGTCCATATACATTGGCAACCTGCCACATGTTTTTCCCGCTCCACCGCCTCAATGTCGGTTGTTTCCTTCTCCGATATGCTACAACCTTGTTTTTCTCACTCCACCGCCTTCACCGATACGCTACAACGTTTTTTTTCCCACTCCACCGCCTCAGTGTTGCTTGTTTCCTTCACCGATACGCTACAGCCTTGTCCCTGTAGGTGGCATTGTAAGGCTATACAAAGATGGATCTACAATGGCATTCCAGTCTCTTTCTCTCAGGGTGCATTTGTCGATGGCGTCTCTTCGATGGACATAACACTCGACGACACCATCGGCGTATAGGCACGTATTTTCCTTCTCGATTGTGCCAAGCATGGAAAAAACAATGGATCGTTGCTTTTACTCATAATAGTTGTCATGCACTGTTACAGGTCAAAAAAACAAGACTGCCATTGTAGTAGGTAATTAATTATTTGTTCCTCTATTTAATACATAAATCGTCGCTTTAACCTCAGGGTGATTACATGGATATCAATATATTCATTCTGCCGCAATTTGTTTAGTTGGAGTTGTGCTAACAACAATAGCACTAGTACTATTCTTAATGTATTATGTCAAGAAGAGAAATCCTTCCCCTAGCCAAGGTCCTACGAAGGACATTGAAGCATGTGTGCCTAGGCTCAAGATAGGCAATTTGTCAATATTCTCATAAGAAGAACTTCGACTCGCTACAAATTTCTTCCATGAGGAGAACGAACCTGGGGATGGAGAGTTCAGGGCGATCTATCTGGGTGAACTTCGGGACGAACAAATAGTGGTGGTAAAGAGAATTTATCAGGATAACTCTAGGAGATTTGTACAGTTCATCAACGAGGTGGCAATATTTTTGACCTTGAATCACCCACGAGTAGTAAGTCTTTATGGTTGTACCTGTGCAGACAGTCCAGGGCTGTTGCTTGTATATGAATTTGTTCCAAATGGGATCTTGGTCGATCATTTCCATGGCGATCATAGAAATCCCTGGGGATTGTCGTGGGACACTCGTTTGAACATTGCTATACAAACTACAGAGGCTTTGGCTTTCCTTCACAACATTGATCCACCTATATTCCACAGAGATGTGAAAACCTCTAATATTCTCTTGGACAAGAATTTCAATATCAAAGTGGTAGATTTTGGGCTTTGCAGGCATATGCATGTAGATGCCTCACATGTCACTATTACTCCACAAGGAACACCAGGATATGTTAACCCAGAGTACCATCAGTACTATCAGCTGACAAGAAATTCGATGTCTACAGCTTCAGGGTGGTTTTGGTGGAGATCATATTTTCCAAAGTAGCGGTAGACGTAAATCGGAATACAAGGGAAATCAACCTTGCTAAATGGAAATATCGAAGATTCAAGAAGGGGATTTGCATGAACTGGTGGATCCGCTCTCCTCATATTGCCTCCCATTGTTTCCATTGTTTTGTGACGAAACCCTAGAGCATGGGCACATATTAACTGAGGAGGAAGATTTAATACTCAGGTTGCATCATCTTCTTGGAAACATATTACCCAAGGAGGAAGATTTAATACTCATGTTGCATCATCTTACTGAAAACAGGTAGGGTTTTCTCAACTTATACCTTTAGGAGATTTAAGATGAAATCCTTATTAGAAATATATGTAGTCTTTTATATTAGATGTACATAAAATATAATCATTTTGCAGGTGGTCTTTGATCGCTGGACGTATGGTCTTTGATCGCTGGATTTATGCCAGGAAGGATGGATAACTAGGTCAAGAACTATTGGAATACCCACCTCAGAAAAAATCTTATCAGTCAAGATATAGACCCGCAGACACACAAGCCCTTCTCAGAATCTGAGGACATATGTTCCAGTCCAGGGAATAGAGAATTGAGCCACAAATCACATCCATTTGTGAGTTTCGATTACTTCCTTCTTCTTGTATCTTAGGGAAACTTTCAATACCATGTTGTTTAAATAGCCAGTCTCTTCCATGTATCATATGTGAAACCATGTGTTGTGGCCCAGTGGAAGACATAAATTCAATGTGCAATGCATTCAAATACTTAGCATTAGCCAAAAATGCTTGCAGAGGAATGGTTAGGGTTCCTACA
>JASDQU010737130.1:125351-164973 GCA_032191745.1 Picea mariana | reverse complement strand
ACCACATTAGGGAAACCAGGATAGGTGGCCAACAAGCGTATATGAGACTGTAACTAAAAACATTTCTGACAGAAAAGATTACAATGTTTTATTATGCAGTGGCCATGGTCGAGTGAATTATATAGCTTGACAACAAATTTTAATTCTCTACATAGTTGACTAAAGCAAAAAGAAACCATAAAACCTGAGAGAGCTAGCTTGGACTTAGCCATCCCTCAGCGTTGTAGGCTGGGACAAAGAATTGTCCACAGGTTGGACATCTTTTGCTGGCTGGAGCAGCCTACATCACATCCATCAAGAGGTCCAAGCATTGTCCCAAGAAGTTCGGGATATGGGTATGTTCATCCATTTTTTTTCCGCAGCTCGAAGATGAGCTGAATGTGCTCCTATGAAAAATGAATTGGGGTCGACTAAGGCGGTTCCTCCATCATATCTGCGTCTATTCCTTACGTTGCATCCACTTCTTCAGTTGTGTCCCCTGCATTTGTTATGTCCACTGCGTCCTGTTCAGTGTCCATTGTTGCCATTACCTTCAAGGGAGTGGCCACTTTCCAGTTGGGGGAATCTCTTCCTCCACCATGCAAGAACCAATGCCAAAGAAGTGGTTTGGAGAGTTGGCTCTTGGAGGGTCAATTTCAAGGCTGCGGCTGAGCGGAGGGGCCGAAATCGTGGGAGGGGGAATTTCTTCCATGAAAGGGCCGCTACCAAGGTCAATTATGGGAATTGGGGTGGGGGGCTGGTTTTGCCTGAGGCGACTGGTGATAATGAGGGAGAGCTGGGAAGGGGGGAGACAATTTCGTCTGGTGTAGGCATTGTAATAGAGTGGGCCTCACTTGGACTTTCCTCGCTCCCTGGGCATGTTACGAGCTCGGATGAACGGGACCAGAGAAGGCTTGGGAAGGTGTAAAGAAAAAAGGGTGTGGGAGATCCAGAGAAGGCCGAAGAGAAAACGAGTGAAATGCCAAGGAGGAATGAGAGAGTGGTCTGGCATCCCAACTTTCATGAAACCTTGCGAGTGCACGTGGGAGGGAGCCATGAATGTCTAGGTGACTGCAAGCCTAGTGCAGGTACACCCAACCTGGTTCACGCATGGCTCCCTTAATTTTCCTCATAGTGCCCAACGCATCTCCATTGAAGCGCTATGAATGTGGGTCATTCGAGTTGGGGGGACGGGAGGCTGGTGACAAGGATTAATAGCTCCATGCATTGCATGGCACCACCTGACTCCCACTTCCATCCACCTGTCACCCCATCCGAGGAAGATTAACACTCTGTTAAGAATATGTTTTATTTTTAATTTACATATCTATTTATTTATATGGGAAAATATTAATAAAGAGAAAAAATTAAGAGAGTTAGTCTTAGAAAGTTAGATGTAATGAGATTTTTTCAATAAAAATATGATCATAGGTTTATAAAAAAACATTTATTAAAAAATTATTTTTATTAGTTTTTTATTTTAATTAAAATAAAATAAATAATAATAAATTTATTTAATTTCAAAAAATTATATATATATATATATATATATATATATATATTTTAGGTTAAATTCTATAATTAAATGTATAATATTTAAGATATGAATTTATTTTAAAATGATAATGAAAATGTCAATAATGATAATGAAATTTTAAAACAATATGTTTTGGTTTCATATTTTTTGGTGGATAAACAATTTAACGATAATATTTGCATTTGATGATGAAAAAATCAATTTGGATTATTAAATCTTATGAAAAGTAAGGAGATACTTAGTTAACTCAAAAAATTTATTTCTATATCAAAAATAATTAAAAGAAATGTTTCTTAATTATCATATTTTTTATTAACTAAAAAATTTATATAAACATGGATATAATAATACCATCATTTGATTTGCTAGATTCCAGTGATAGTGGCCTCCAAAAGTAAAAAATGTAAAATGTTTAAACTACACCTTAATAAAATAAATTTAGTTAATTATAAAAATATTTAATTCTAAGATAAATTTGAAAATAAAGATATTCAATTCCAAGACAAATTACAAATATGACATCTTTAATTTAAAGGAAATTTTAAAATTTTAAAATTTTAAAATTAAAGATATATAATTTTAAGACAAATTAAAAATATGAAAAAGAAAAAAACACATTATTTAATATCAAGACAATTTATAAAATTTGAAATAAAAATATTTGATTCCATTACAACTTACAAATCTAAGAATGAAGATCTTTAATTCTAAGACAAAACAAGTTACAAAATTTTAAACAAAGATATTTAATTCAAGAACAATTTACAAATTTGAAAATAAAGAAAACTAATTTGAGAATAAAAATATTTAAGTCCAAGACAAAATCTAAAAACAAAAATATTTAATTTCTAGGAAAATTACAAATTTGAAAATAAAGATATTTTAATCCAAAGCAAATTAAGTAGAAATAAATATTTAAAGATATCTAATTGTTCTTGAGTTTTCCCTTCCCTGTATGTAGCAAATTAAAAAAAAAAACGTTCATCTTTCCTTTCCTCGTATAAGCATTGGATATATGCATAGGTGGAAGTGTTAGAAGGACACCACTACTTGGGATTTGGTAATTGAACAGAAGAAGAGAATGGGGGGACCTCACCCCTCCTTTATGTTCACATAGTTATTCTTTTCAACCTACTATGAAATCCTATAAATCACTTCCAATTTGAGAAACCTAAAGCGTGTTCCTTCTATCCAATCTTGGCTTGTAGTAGCACTACAATTTTATAATAAGGTAAGGGTATTTTCCCCATTTTTCTCAAAACAATGTTCTACAATATAGCTAAAGTTAGAATCTTAAAGAATGACCTTTGAATTTTTGAGGAGATAAAAATAAGCTAGAAGCTTAAAGAATGTCCTTTGAACTTTTGAGAAGATAAAAATTCTCCTTAATTACAAAGAGTGGGAAAAAACCTTAAGCTTAAGAATTCTCCTTAATTACAAAGAGTGGCCAAAAACCCCAAGTTTATGAAAAAATATAATGTGTGAAAAACACAATGAATAAAATTTGCAATAAATGGAAATAACATATGTTTTACTTTAATTTTTTGTTTTAGATTAAAATTAATTAATAGATAAAATATTGTTCACAAAATATCAATCTTTAATAATTAAAAAATATAGAAAATGTTTTTCTTTATAATACATATTTTATTCCAAATCTATATTCTTTTATAATATCCAAAATTTTATATCAATTTTCAATTATATATATATATATATATATATATAAATAATCAAAATTCTATATTACTTTATAATATCCAAAATCATATATATATATATATAGCTTTATAATATCTAAAATATATGTTCATTAAAATAAAAGGTTAAATTAAAATAAATTTTTAATTTAACTTTTATATATGTATAGAATATAAGTTTCATATAGTCAAGATATCAATTAATTGTAATAGAATTTAAATTGGTATTTTTAATACCAGAATTTGCAACCTATTTCATAGGAATCAAGCATAATTGAGGTTTACCCTCAAGATCATTATGGTATAAATCATGTGGCATTTTGCTCATGATTTTATAGGAAAAATGAAATGTTTGGGGTCTGAAAAGCTCCAGCATCCTTCGCTTCCTTCCACGTGATCGTCGTTCACTCATCGTGCCATGAAAGCTTGCGCCAAACATTTTGCTCCATGTCACCCCTGCACATACGCTATTGGCCTGCCACTTGTTGCGCTTCTATTAGTTATAGAAGAAGATCTGCATAATCTCGAGGTGTCAAAATTGACTCGTAGGAGTCGTTGGCACCTTCTAAGAACAATTATGGGTGTCAGGCCTCATCCTGATCCCAATGAAGGCAGTTACTGAGAATGAGAGTGGTGGTTGAGACCTCATCTCAGTACATAAATGGAAATCCAGAAAGGATTGGTAGATTTGAGCTCGTGTCTAACAGAGAGATGCATGCACAATCTCACAGAGAAGGTCTAGGCAGAAGAGCTCATGTCTGAAAAAAAAAAGATTGTCTGCACAGTCTGATAGAGAAGACACCGAATGAAAAACTTTGAATGCAACAATCCGATCACAGTCCTCATGGTTGCAATAGTTCTTCTTATATATAGGCAGTTTTGATATTTTGTAAGGGTCGATGGTTGAACTAGGATTCCTTATTGTAATATTTTGATGAAGAACACTCGTTCTCTGGTTATGTAAATTGATTTGATACTTCTTGATTAATCTAAGTCAAATTTCTTCTTCCATCTTATTTGCCTCTGATACTGAGAGAGTTCATGATTGACTAATCCACATGGATTGTTGTAACTGTATTACAATGAATGTTTGATTATAGTGTTGTTATAATGTCTTTCAGTTTCCTTGAAAATTTGCATTCAAGAGAATCTTGTGTTTGAGTTTTTTCCTCAGGCTGTTGGAAGACCTGATGTCCATAGCAGAACTCTACACTTTCTCACTAAAGTCTTCCTCCTATTCACCTTTACTCCAACTTACTGACTGAAGTCTTTACAAGACCTCAATTGTTTGTCCATGCCAGCCCAGATTTTCAGAGTTGGAACGTTATTATCTCGAGTCTTATCCATTTGACGCCCTTAAAACTCATTTACATTTACTGTATAAACTGATGGGTATTGGGCTTATCCTCATTACAGTCTGAGGGCGATTCCTAGTGCTAACATAAATGACGTCATTTTCGGGGACAGATTTGAGCAGATTGAAGAGCTCCCTAGGAAGAACGACATAGATCCAACTCTTGATGGTAGACAAGAGAGGGATACAGAAATTGACTGTAATCATCTACCTGACGACTTCACATTAGAGACTCCACTAGGGAGGATCCTATTGACAGAAAGATGAAGGGAATGACTAGGTATCATCTTATGAGCTTTATTAATGAACTTTTGTTGTTCTTTATCAACTCATTTTTGTTTTTCCCTTCACATATAAAGAGGATCATATTTTGCTTTGTTTATTCGCTTGATCACCAGCCTTCCTTTATATATCCATCCTTGGAAGAAGCAAACCTACTTTCTGCCTGTGTTATAGATGCTAATATTATATCCTCAGCTCAACCTACTCATAAAGATGAGCTTCATATTGAAACTCCTCCTGAACTCAATCACCCTTGCAGCCCTGGGGAGGTTGAAACTGATCCACAACCTCCTCAAATATCATCACATCATATTTCTACTATTGAACCTTGCCATCAGTGTGTTAAGCCTTATATTCAACCCACTATTTTTCAAACTAGAATCAAAGACAAGTTGTTTAAACCTTTAAAGCTTCCATATCATCTTCATCCTTATCCTCTTGATTTATTTAAGTACTTTCCTCATTTTTCTGGAGAAGATCATGTTACAGTTGAGAGGCATGTGAAGGCTTTCGAGAATTTTATTGATCAATTTGAGATAGTTCATGAGGATGTTACCATGAGATTGTTTTTCAAATCCTTGTTAGGAGATGTTGTTGTATGATTTAAGGGTTTGGGAGATGACTCCATTGGTTCTTGGGTTGATCTATACAATGTTTTTTTAAAGTGGTGGGGTGAGAACAAGTTCCTTGATCAAAACTGGGATGATTTTAATGCCTTGAGGAGAGGGGAACAGGAAGCCTTGGTTGTCTTCAACAGGAGGTTTTATAGTGTTTATCATAGTATCTATGTCATGGCTCAGCATTCAGAGCTTGTCCTTCTCTTGAGAGAAAGGAAATCTACATCTTTATCATAGTTATTCATGGATGTTGAGGAAGTAGAGGAGAACCTTCGAGCTTATGGCAGGATTCAAAGTCAGTATCATCTCAACTCTGAACATAAGACAGTTTTTACCTGTTGTCCCTATGAAGAAAAGATTGTGGATAATTTTTCCTTTGATGCAAGTACCCATGAGAAGCCCTTTCTTGATGAAAATCATGTGTATGAATAGCTAGAAGCAGTAGTTACTACTGTTCCTGAAATGGATATTTTTAACAGTTATATTCTTGATGAAATTATTGTTTTAAAGGTTGATCATAGACATGAAAGGAAACCCATTTTTGATGGATATTATAGTGATGATGAGAAGCAAGATTATCTTATATTTGATCACTATGAAGACAGTAAGGATGATGCAGAAGTTGGCCTTGTCACAGAAGACACAACCCGAGAGTTTGAATAGGAGCAACCCTTAGTTGAGGCACGTGAAGAGATCATTTATACACATCCAGAAGTAAATCAACAGTCATTAATGGATCAACAACCTCCTACGTCCAACCTTCTTCCATTTGTACCTACAGTTCACAACAAGCATCTTTTTGACACACATATGTCTATGGCTGTCATTCAATCAAGTGTTCCTGTAGAGGACATCAAGCCAGCTGTCAGCAGCTTTGAAACAGTGAAGGTAACCTTTCATAAGTTAATCATGTGTTTCCTTCAGTTGCATGACCCTGTTGATGAGCCAATAAAGTTACACTTTTCAAATTATTTAGAGCATGAAGGCTTGATCTTTTTATCAACATTTGAAGGTAATATGGGTGATCATAAGAATGAAATTAGTCAACTATCATGCTTTCCTTGTATTTTATGGATCATTTGTAGTGAAGCAAAGGATTCAGTTATAAAACAGTTTGAATGGCTATGGTGGAAGTTTGCTTTCACCTAGCATTTTGTAAAAGTCAGTTAACTTAGGTTTTGTACATAAATAAGCTCCCTCGGGAGCAAGTGTGTTTTCTTTCAATTTTAGAATAGTGTACTTGTTGGCCTGTTTTCTTCATATGATGTTTCAGAGCATGACTCCATAGCCCAACAGCTAAGGCACTGGAACTACTTGTTCTTGGCATCTCTCAGGGAGCATGCCATCCCCTATGGAGCCAAATGTTAACACCAACATTTGCAACCTATTTCATAGGAATCAAGCATAATTGAGGTTTACCCTTAGGAGCATTATGGTTTAAATCATGTGGCATTTTTCCCATAATTTTCATAGGAAAAATGAAATGTTTGGGGTCTGAAAATCTCCAGCATCCTCCGCTTCCTTCCATGTGAACGTAACTCACTTGTTGTGCCATGAAAGTTTGTGCCAAGCATTTTGTTCTACATAACCCTTGCGCATATGCTATCGGCCTGCCACTTGTTGCACTTGTATTGGTCACATAATAATATTTGCATAACCTCGAGGTGTCAAAATTGACTCACATAAGACATTGGCACCATCTAAGAACAATTATGGGTGGCAGGCCTCGTCCTGATCCCAATGAAGGCAGTTACTGAGAATGAGAGCAATGATTGAGACCTTGTCTCAGCGCATAAATGGAAAGCCATAAAGGATTGGCAGATTTGAGCTTGTGTCTGACAGAGAGCTGCATGCGCAGTCTGATAGAGAAGGTCCTGTTGGCAGCCATTTTGCATTTTTATCTTTTTCTTATAAGCTGCCTACACAAGGGTTTTAGACCCTCAATACTCGTCACAATTCTTTAAAACAAAATGACACTATTGTCTTATTCGCACACCTTCCTTTTGTTTTCATTTTCACGACTGCAAGCATGAAAACCTTGAGTCGCAAGTCATATTGATGGCATTAAAATCATCTTTGGATTATTACAGATCTTTTTGTTTATGTTGCCATGACTCTTTTACCTCTAACTCAATAATGGCCATACAGTTGGCAAGACACCAAACCTTTATTCACTTTTCATTTTTCTTAATATGGTTTCAATTTATAGGTTCGCCATGCAATGATTTTTGGTGTCTTTGATCAAATCCTTGGTGCAATGGTTTCATAGAACACATAAATTTTATGATCAAATATTTGGTGTTATATTCGATATGTTGTTTTGTTTTAAATCATACAAAAGATATTGTTTGTTCAAACATTCGAGTCGACTTGTCATGGTTTTCAATGGTTGTTTGTTTGGCATGTCGTTTACATTGTTTTTGACACACACCAAAAGTGATTTGAATTACCAAGGCGTCGTCGGTTGTACATGCCAACATGAATGTTTTGCATGGTTTTGATTCACTCCACCACCCTCGAACGCACAATCATTAAACGTCTACCTTGCATCTCGGGCTACCTCTGCTTGTTTTGAGAAAACTATGGGAATTGGTCCTTTGCCTAGCTTGTCTAACCTCCTCACCGTTTACCCTGCTGACTGTGTGTTCTCTCCTATGGCACCTGTAGTGCGCATAGAACCTAATGGCATCCAAATGCTGTTGTTATTTAACAATGCTCGTGAGGACCTGGAGAGTAATGGCTGGTTAATTTTCATCCAAAAAATCGAGGGTTTCAACCTCTCGGTCGCCCAACAGTTTTCCCTCACATTAGATGGATGTAGGGCCAAAGTTGGGGACATCCAACTTGAACTGAATGAAGAATTCCTCAGCTCAGCCACAGGTTTGCAAGCTAAAGGGGAGAGGTGGTTTAAGAATTCAAAGGTGGATGAAGTGCCAAGGCCGCTCCTATTTACATCGAGGAAAATTGTCAGTTGTGATAGAGGTATGCCAGTCACTGCCCTTAAGTCTAGGTGGCATGATTTATTGTCCATTGTTAAGAAATTCGTGACTTGCGAAGGTTGATATGGTTTAGTGTTTCTTTACCATCTCCGGCTGCTTATGAATTTCGTAGATTTCCCTTTGAATATTCCTCACTACCTCCTACACAGTCTGTATAAAATGGCCAAACGTTATAAGAGGGAAAAGGCCGACTCCAGCCTCTTCCATCACTGTTTGATTAAGATCGTTATTATTCATCATTTGAGGTTGAGTGGTGACTATTGGCAAGCTTTCCTATTGAGGAATGGCTTTACCACTCCTCAATGTGTTTAAGTGGACAAGACCATGGTCACTGAAACCTTTGTTGGGCCTATCGTGCCACCTCCTACCCTCCTACCCGCTGTCGAACCCTCAACCTACCCCAACGATGACCTACCTAACACCATGCCTAGCCCATGTTCGAAAGACAATGCTAAGACTGTTAAGAGGCTTGTAAGGAAAAAGGGCAAGGGTAATACAGATGTCAACATCAAAGGTAAGAATGTTGCACGATGGGTATCTAGGTGTGCTCGTAACAAGCCTAAACAAAATACTGACCAGAAGCCAAAAATTTTGAGTGAAGACTCGGATTCTGAGATTGAGCAATTTTTGATCGAGGAGTACCCATACTCACACGGCCTCTGTTCTGTTGAACCCTATGATTATGTATCCAACCTCCCACCGTGCCTTAAGGATGACCCTAACTTCCCCGGGATTAAGTTTGACAGTGGAACCCCTGTTAATTTAAAAGATGCTTCACCTGTAGTGACTCGGCCCGATCAACAACAGTGCACTCAATGCAACTCTTGGCTCGAACGATACTACACAGATGTCCCTCTATTGCAATCCAAAATTAAGTCTTTGGAGGACCGGGTGACTGTGTTGTCTAACGAAAATGATAGACTACAAGCTAATGATAAGAGGCAAAAGACCACGGGTTCCATCGTGTTCAAACATGTTGAGGCAGCTACTGCCATTGTTAACTCGAAATTGTCCTGACTGAATCGTATCCCTACAGCCAAGGTATGTTATTTCAACATTGATTTTTGAATGATTTTCTTTGTTTTGAATTAGCATAGCCGATTGTGTTTGATTTGAATTAGTTTGATATAGTTCTGTCTTGTTTGAATTGATTCAAAAATGATTCTATTAGTTTCGAATTGGCATAAACGATTGTGTTTACGTTGAATTAGTATCAAAGATTTGTTTGATAAATCGAATATAGTCTGTTTCGATTGAATGGATTCAATACGATTTCGTTTGTTCTGAATTGGCATAAAAGATTTGGTTTGTTTTAGCGTGAATGATTTGCTTTGCTTTGAATTAGTAATTAAGGGTTTGTTTGATAGATCGCATACATTTCTGTTATCATTGGATTAATTTAAAACCATTTTGTTTGTAAATATGACCAGCTACAGAATCGTGAGATTCTGGAGCTAGTCATAAAATTTGGATTTTTGTTGATTTTACAATTAAAACACTATCTAAAATTGTTTACTCTTTCCTATCTATAGGTACACACGAATTGCAATGGGAATTGGATCTACTGTGGCAGTTTAGAACATGCTTTTTGTTACATAATTTTGGTTTAGGTTGTTAGTCTTAGGCAGAAATAGGAATCTGGGAGATTGTTCCCATATTTTTTGCAAACAACTTTTGATGATTCCCACAGGGATTGTTTCACCCTGTGGCCTTTAAATATTTATTATTTTTTGTAAACAAATCATCACTGTTGGGAGAACAGAGACTATGGGCTGGTCATTATACAGACTCGAATCGAAGTGGATTTGTTGTACGGCTTTAGCTTCAATTCATCTTACTTTTGTTCAAGTTTCTGTGCATCTTAATTTGTAATCAAATTATTGACTACTTTAGATATCAAGATTTGTTACAGGTTGATGCGTTATGTTTTAAATTCTGTCGATATTTGATGTATCTCATTTTATTCACAGCAATTACTCTGTTTGAATTTAATGAATAGTAGGTTTGTCTTGTTTGTTAAATAAACGGTTATGTACAAATCGTCGCACTGGGATTTATCTAAATGTGATGATCTGTAAACTATAAGATTGTTGTTGTTTTATGTCTTGTTTGTTCTATCATTCATATTCAAAGAGCATTGCTGCTTCCTGTTTACGAGAGGCTTGTGGAAAATCTGGTGCGGGTTTCTCCCACCAAATAGCTAAATCGAGTACTATGAACAGGACAAATAGGAAGCATTTCTACAAGTCAGTTTGTTAGTGTTATTCAATTAGTTTAGTTAATATATGAATTTCTTGTAATCTGAACACATCTCTATGTTCATTTCTATAGTTCATATTTACAGTTAGTATTGTTATTTTACTTGCTTAGCTTAAATAGTTGTCATTTTATTTCTGTCTTATAAAAATTATAAAAATAAAAAATTATAGCTTCGCTGTCGTAAGACAATTTACATATGATTTATGCAGATTTCGATCAAAATTTGTATCTTGTAAATACTGTAAATATAATAGAGACTTGATTATATCGATAACTGTACATTTAATAAGTAGGATTATTGCTTTATAATATTAGTTAGCAAACTGTACATATATATTAGACCTGTATATAGTTTGCAGCAGTTGTTTTTCACTCAGATTAGTTTCTTTAGCTTAGTTTTTCTTTCTTTTTCATAGGAATTAGATCGGACAATGGAGCCTCTAAACTTGTCGAGGTGAATCATTCCAAATGGCTTGGGTTAAATAGACAACCCCAGACCAGATTCACTTCTCTAGTTGACGAGCGTGCAATTTCGCCCGTCAACAAATGGTGCTAGAAGGAGGGCCTGAAAATCATTAATGGCATGAGGTGGTCGTAAGACTCCTCCACCACCCAACCGCTCACCTATAGTGACAAGAAGTCAGTCAAATGACAACATTGTCCCTCAAAAAGCAACCACATCAAACGATGATCTACGGATCACAGTTGAACCGGTAACCCCAAACCCTAGAGGTGGTGACGTACAAGAGATTGTCCATCAATCTCTCCTAAGAACACATAGTGCCTTTGACCGTCTGAGGCAACCCAATCGACCTTTGGACCAACCATTAGATTTCTCTGATATCAGAGAACAACTTGGAGGCACTAACCTCACTTTAAACCCTACATATCCAATCCTCACTCCTGCTGCAGGAGGATTCAGAATACCACCCTCACCACCTCCATCTTCCCCTTCTTCTTCTGGAGAAGACTCTTCTGATGAAGGCAGTTCCTCTTCCCAGCCTTCGACACCGCCCACACCAATGGCCAACCAGAACAATCCTGCCAGACCGTGGCTCGACCAAGATGCTGTAGCCATACTCGGGCCTCAGTATCCCTTACCCAAAGATCTGGAGAAGTGGCTCCCCAAGTTCGAACCTGACTCTAAACAAATCGCTGAAGATCACATTAAAAAGTTTATGTTAGCCATTAGACTCCGTAATGTCGAGCATGAAGACGTAGTCTGTAGGTTGTTCCCCTATACTTTCAAGGGAAATGCCTCTACCTGGTACTTTGCCCAGCAACCCCATATGATCGTGTCATGGGAGAAGTTTGAATCCTGCTTTCTTGAGAAGTTTGGAGACAACAAGTCCCCAAAAGTTCTAGTCACGGAGCTTTCTAGTCTAAAAATGAACCCCAAAGAGAAAATCAAAGACTTTAACCAAAGATTCTTAACACTAAAGAATCGAATCCCTATGGATTCGATGCCCACTGAGAATCTTATCATAGCATACTATACTAAAGCCTTACATCAAAGTATAGCCATTTGGGTAAAATGATCTAAGAAAGCCACATTGTTAGAGGCCTTCGAAGAGGCCAGTCAGATCGAAAAAGACATCCTTAGCTTAAAAGACACTACTAGCAACGAAACAGACACTAGTTCATCTTCCAAAAAGAAAATCGAAATCCTCCCTAGACCTACTCAAAATAAAACACAACCTAAAAGCTCAGATTTAGAAAACTTAACAAAAGTCGTTCAAAAACTGTCAAATCAAGTTATAGATTTGAAAAGGATGGTCGAAGGAGCTTCTTCAAGCAAAGGGCCTTAAAAACCCCCGTTTAGGAAGTCTTTTCCCAACCGACCTAATTCAAATGTCGAGGGCCTAAATCTAGAAAGCCTGCAATTCGCTCTTCAAACGATTCTAGAAGCCCAGGATAACTTGATGCCTTCGAAAATCCCTGAGGAAGTAGTTGAACAAGAAACAGTTGAAGAAATCAATCTTCTCCGAACATTTTTGGATGCCTCTTGGATAGCATTTTTCAAGCTAATTTCGAGACAATACATCCCTACAATACTAGGAGTAAGACAGCAAACAAACCTTCTTCTGAAAACACTACGACTTTACCCCCAAAATAGTCTAAACCAGCTGAGACTAAACAGAATCATGTAAACCCAAACTTATATTATGATTTAGTTGAAGATCTAAAAAAGTTAAGGGCTAACATTTCTGTTTATGAATTATTAAAGTTTCCATTTCTGCTACAAAAAATGTTACAGAATATCGCAGAGAATAGCAAAATCGGTAATCCAAGCAGTAACAAGGTTGTTCAGAACAATACAAAATTTACCCAAAAGGCTTCCGCTAAGAACAACTATGATCCTCACGAGAAGGGAGGCCTTCCTGTAAATAATGTAACAAATGTAGATAAACTATCTTTAGAGGCTACGAGTAAAAAGCCACAAGCTTCCACCATTAGTGCTCGCAGAAATGTACCTCCATTTTTGTTAACTTTCGAAATCTTTAATAGGAACGTGCACAATTGTATGGTAGACTCAGTAGCGTCATCCAATGTAATGCCATGTTCTGTGTGTCAGAAAATTAATGTTGAAGTTGAACCATCCACCTTAAAGATCATCCAACTTGATGAAACTAATGTTAAAGTTATAGGCGAATTAAAGAATGTGCTTATAAGATTATCATCTAACCCAAAAGTTCATCAAATAATTGATATTATTGTCGTGGATATTCCAGAAGTTTATGGTTTGTTTTTAAGCAGAGATTGGTGAGAGCAGCTACACAGTTATTTCGCGACAGATTGGTCTCACCTGTGGCTGCTCGAGAACGTCAAGCCCAACAAAATCAAGGTAAATCATGAATGTTACCTAAAGTTCATAGTGATGGACCTAAACGATCCCAATGAACCATTTACACCTTCTGCCGATTCTCCTGAAATACAAGGGATGGATACCTTTTTCGGTAATTTCATGGCCGAGACTTCAGCTATCACTAATCCGGAACAACAGTCCGAGATTGTGGCATATGTGCAGCCAACAGTTTCTACCCAATGGTCCCATACGCCCGACAAAAATCAAATATGTTCTCTTTACTTTGACGGGTCAAAGTCCAAGGAAGGAGCTGGTGCGGGCTGTGTCATTATTGATCCGGCAGGTAATAAAACCTTGATTGCATGCAGATTAGAGTTTGAATGTACAAACAACATAGCAGAATATGAGGCTTTATTGCAAGGTCTCAGAAAAGCGTTAGATATGAACATTCAAAATTTGTCTGTCTTTGGCGATTCTGAAATCGTGGTTAGATAGGTAAGAGATTCTATCCACTGTTTATCCCCGCATCTCAAAAGCTACCAATCTGAGGTATGGAATTTGATAAATAAGTTTTTTGCTTTTAACATAAATTATATTCCTAGATTGAATAATTCGGAAGCCAATTTGTTAGCTAACGTAGCTTCGAAACTCTTTCCTACAGAAGGCTTGTCCCCGAATGCTTTCTCCGTCGAACTATTGTTCAGGCCATCCGTCCCCGACAACATCACGAATTGGAGGGTCTTCGATGATGATCAACAAATTATTAGTTTCCTGCATATGGAAGAAACCTTCCAAGGCGCAGTGATCGATGAATGCACTCATGATGACAATCTGCGCGATTTCACGGTAATACTAGATCTGAGATCCTCTGAATCTTCATCAGGCATGGTAAATTCTATCCCTAAATCTATAGTTAGATTAGAAAAATTTTATGATCTTCAAGACAAATTCAAAAAAATGGTCAACTGTTAAACAAATAGCTCCTCTTTATTATATGAAAAAGTAAACTTGGGAACTGTTGAAAATCCACAGTGCATTAACTTAGGGGTGGGGTGTTCTGAAAAAGAGAAAGCTGCGTTTATTAAATTATTTAAGGAATTCAAAGATGTTTTTGCATGGACGTATGACGACCTAAAAACCTTTGATCCTAACATCATTAAACACGCCATTCCTATCAAACCCCAAACCTTTCCATTTCAACAAAAGTTAAGAAAAATTCACCCTAAACTCGAACAGACCGTCAAAAAAGAATTAAATAAACTCCTGAACGCTAAGATAATATTCCCAGTTAGGCACACGCAATGGGTCTCCAATCTGGTCCCTGTCCGAAATAAGAGTGGTGAAATCCGACTATGCGTCGATTTTCGAAACCTTAATCGAGCGTCTGATAAAGACAACTACCCTGTCCCACCCATGGAACAGATTCTTCAACAGGTATCTGGTTCTGAAAGATTATCCTTATTGGATGGTTTTTCAGGGTACAACCAAGTCCTGATGTCTCCTCCAGACCAACTTAAAACTACCTTCCATACACCATGGGGCACATACGCTTATAGGAAAATGCCCTTTGGACTCATTAATGCTGGTGCCACTTTCCAGAGAGCGATGGACATCGTTTTCCGAGGCTTGATCAATCAGTCCATCGTAGTTTACCTGGATGACGTTACCGTCTTTTCAAAAAACAAAGCTGATCATTTATCTCATTTAAGATTCGTTCTACAGCGATGTCGTAAGTACGACATTTCCTTGAATCCTAAAAAATCCATCTTCGCAATAGAACAAGGTAAGCTCTTAGGATTTATTGTGTCAAGCGAAGGGATGATTATTGACCCTGAAAGGACTCAAGCCATCGCGAAACTTCCCCCTCCCTCATCAAAAAAGTCTATGCAGTCTTTCTTAGGCCAGATAAACTTTGTTAGGAGATTCGTCCCCAGCTTTTCAGAAATGGTAAGGCCACTACAAAACCTGATAAAGAAAGATGTACAATACCATTGTGGATCTTTAGAAATCCAGGCTTTTGATTTGATAAAAAATACCATAATTGACACTCATTCTCTAATGAGCCCCGACTTTTCAAAAGACTTCACCCTCTACACATTTTCTTCTGACCTCTCCTACGCTGTTGTCCTAACTCAAAAGAACGCTGAAAATAATGAAGTCTCAATCGCCTTTATGAGCTCAGCCTTCAAAGGCGCAGAACTTAATTACCCAATAGTAGATCAGCAAGACTATGTTGTTTTTAAAGTAGTAAAGCACTTCCGATCTTATCTTTTGAAATCTAGGACGAAAGTTATTGTCCCTTACCCAGCCGTCAGAAATCTGTTAGTGCAGAAAGAACTAGGGGAAAAGAGGGTGAACTGGGTTACCTCCTTACAAGAGTATGACATAGAAATCACCCCAGCACATATAGTGAGAGGCCAAGGGCTATGCAAGTTAGTTGCTGACTCAGCAATAGGACAGCAAGAAGAAAACGATATGTCAAACCTAGGACAACACAATCAAAATTCAATCTACTGTGCACAAAACTCTGTCAGTCCCTGGTATGATGATATAAAATTCTATCTTGAACATGGGTCAACCCCCCATCACCTGGATCCCACTAAAAGAAGAGTGTTAAGATTAAAATCAGTCTCCTTTTAATTGATTAATGATATTCTGTTTCATCAAAATTTTGATGGAGTACTAATGTGCTGTCTTGAGAAAGATGAAGCAGAAAAGGTCTTACTAGAATTGCACGCAGGAGAAGCTGGTGGGCATTTTGGTGGGGACACCAATGCCCATAAATTTTTAAGAGCTGGTTATTACTGGCCCACACTTTTTATAGATGCTCATGCCTTGTGTCGCAAGTGTATTATTTGTCAAAAAGCATCCGGGCGGATACAGAAACCAGCCTTTCCTTTGCAGCTTGTTTCAGTAGACTCCCCATTTCAACAGTGGGATCTTGATATTATTGGCCCAATCAATCTTCCATCCTCACAGCAGCATAAGTTTATCATAACAACCACAGATTACTTCACCAGGTGGTCTGAAGCTACCGCATTAAGAACTGTGAATACCAGTCAGGTAATTGTCTTTCTAAATTCAAATATTATTACTCGTTTCGGTATCCCTGACCGTTTAGTTTTTGATAACGCTTCATATTTTTCGTCTCTTGAGATGAGTGAGTTTGCTCTAGAAAAGGGAATTAAATTAAATTACTCTTCTAGTTATTATCCTCAGGGCAATGGATTGGCAGAATCAACAAATAAGAATCTGATTAAAATCATCAAGAGAACGGTATCTGAAAATCACAAAAATTGGCATAATGCATTGTTAAACGCAATCTAGGCTGATAGAGTAATACCGAAAACTATTGTAGGTAACTCTCCCTTCTTTCTCGTCTATGGCAGAGAAGCAATTCTGCCACCACATATTCCTCTTCCCTCACTAGAGTTATCACAAAAAATTCAAGAAGAGAACTGCCCCCCTTTGGAGAATCGAATTAACGCTCTAATGAAACTAGAAGAGGTCAAGGCTCAAGCTAAATGTAAGTTAGATCAGCATCAACTAGTGGTCAAAATATGGTTTGATTCCAACTCTGCCTCTGATAGGAACTTCGAAGTAGGTGACCTTGTTTTGAAATGGGACAAACCACATGAGGGAAAGGGAGAACACACGAAGTTTCAGAACTTATGGCTATGACCGTTTTTAATTGCTGAGAAATTGGGTCCCAGCTCTTTCCAATTACAGAACCTAAAGGGATAGCCAGACACCTATCCGGTTAATGGCCAAGCTCTAAAGAAGTATTTCACTTGATGACAACCCTATGTACACTTTGTAAATATTTTTTTCCTTTGTCTGTTTTTCATTTTCTTTTGTTATTTTGGTTTTGATTTTTCCCTTACGACTTATCAGTTTTTGCTTTTGGAAATACACATACCTGCATTTTGAACTGTTCAAACAAAGAAAACAGAAAATTCTTTCTCTGAAATGACTGTTGAAAAGTTGTCTAAACATCAATTATAAGATACCTTTGAAATTTACAGCCATGTTGAGAAAATCCTGTTGTTTGAAAGAAGTTTGCTGATTTCAATCTGTAAGTAAAGCCTATCACGATCATCCATTATCTTCTTACGTTGTCCCTTTTCCTTAAGGGAATAACTCAGAAGATGTCTCCCTTCTTAGAAGGTCGGTTTTTGTAAATGAACCATCTCTGAATCTTAATGAAGGACAGTTAATAAAATTCTTTCAAGGTCTAAAAAATATGACTAAAATATCATAATTTTCAGCGTCACCCCGCTCGATTATATATCTTTAAAAAACTAAACAAATCATTAAAAGAGCTATGGGAAGTGCCTGTAAACCCGCCGGAATGCTGAACAAGTTTGCTGGCAGTGGGTAAATGCATGCATGATGCCAAGACAACTTCGTCGGGGTACTGAACAGGCCCGCTGGCAGCGAAGCAATGTTGGGTATATGAAAATTTGCAAATATGGAATATCCAAAATCATATATATATATATATATATATAGCTTTATAATATCTAAAATATATGTTCATTAAAATAAAAGGTTAAATTAAAATAAATTTTTAATTTAACTTTTATATATGTATAGAATATAAGTTTCATATAGTCAAGATATCAATTAATTGTAATAGAATTTAAATTGGTATTTTTAATACCAGAATTTGCAACCTATTTCATAGGAATCAAGCATAATTGAGGTTTACCCTCAAGATCATTATGGTATAAATCATGTGGCATTTTGCTCATGATTTTATAGGAAAAATGAAATGTTTGGGGTCTGAAAAGCTCCAGCATCCTTCGCTTCCTTCCACGTGATCGTCGTTCACTCATCGTGCCATGAAAGCTTGCGCCAAACATTTTGCTCCATGTCACCCCTGCACATACGCTATTGGCCTGCCACTTGTTGCGCTTCTATTAGTTATAGAAGAAGATCTGCATAATCTCGAGGTGTCAAAATTGACTCGTAGGAGTCGTTGGCACCTTCTAAGAACAATTATGGGTGTCAGGCCTCATCCTGATCCCAATGAAGGCAGTTACTGAGAATGAGAGTGGTGGTTGAGACCTCATCTCAGTACATAAATGGAAATCCAGAAAGGATTGGTAGATTTGAGCTCGTGTCTAACAGAGAGATGCATGCACAATCTCACAGAGAAGGTCTAGGCAGAAGAGCTCATGTCTGAAAAAAAAAAGATTGTCTGCACAGTCTGATAGAGAAGACACCGAATGAAAAACTTTGAATGCAACAATCCGATCACAGTCCTCATGGTTGCAATAGTTCTTCTTATATATAGGCAGTTTTGATATTTTGTAAGGGTCGATGGTTGAACTAGGATTCCTTATTGTAATATTTTGATGAAGAACACTCGTTCTCTGGTTATGTAAATTGATTTGATACTTCTTGATTAATCTAAGTCAAATTTCTTCTTCCATCTTATTTGCCTCTGATACTGAGAGAGTTCATGATTGACTAATCCACATGGATTGTTGTAACTGTATTACAATGAATGTTTGATTATAGTGTTGTTATAATGTCTTTCAGTTTCCTTGAAAATTTGCATTCAAGAGAATCTTGTGTTTGAGTTTTTTCCTCAGGCTGTTGGAAGACCTGATGTCCATAGCAGAACTCTACACTTTCTCACTAAAGTCTTCCTCCTATTCACCTTTACTCCAACTTACTGACTGAAGTCTTTACAAGACCTCAATTGTTTGTCCATGCCAGCCCAGATTTTCAGAGTTGGAACGTTATTATCTCGAGTCTTATCCATTTGACGCCCTTAAAACTCATTTACATTTACTGTATAAACTGATGGGTATTGGGCTTATCCTCATTACAGTCTGAGGGCGATTCCTAGTGCTAACATAAATGACGTCATTTTCGGGGACAGATTTGAGCAGATTGAAGAGCTCCCTAGGAAGAACGACATAGATCCAACTCTTGATGGTAGACAAGAGAGGGATACAGAAATTGACTGTAATCATCTACCTGACGACTTCACATTAGAGACTCCACTAGGGAGGATCCTATTGACAGAAAGATGAAGGGAATGACTAGGTATCATCTTATGAGCTTTATTAATGAACTTTTGTTGTTCTTTATCAACTCATTTTTGTTTTTCCCTTCACATATAAAGAGGATCATATTTTGCTTTGTTTATTCGCTTGATCACCAGCCTTCCTTTATATATCCATCCTTGGAAGAAGCAAACCTACTTTCTGCCTGTGTTATAGATGCTAATATTATATCCTCAGCTCAACCTACTCATAAAGATGAGCTTCATATTGAAACTCCTCCTGAACTCAATCACCCTTGCAGCCCTGGGGAGGTTGAAACTGATCCACAACCTCCTCAAATATCATCACATCATATTTCTACTATTGAACCTTGCCATCAGTGTGTTAAGCCTTATATTCAACCCACTATTTTTCAAACTAGAATCAAAGACAAGTTGTTTAAACCTTTAAAGCTTCCATATCATCTTCATCCTTATCCTCTTGATTTATTTAAGTACTTTCCTCATTTTTCTGGAGAAGATCATGTTACAGTTGAGAGGCATGTGAAGGCTTTCGAGAATTTTATTGATCAATTTGAGATAGTTCATGAGGATGTTACCATGAGATTGTTTTTCAAATCCTTGTTAGGAGATGTTGTTGTATGATTTAAGGGTTTGGGAGATGACTCCATTGGTTCTTGGGTTGATCTATACAATGTTTTTTTAAAGTGGTGGGGTGAGAACAAGTTCCTTGATCAAAACTGGGATGATTTTAATGCCTTGAGGAGAGGGGAACAGGAAGCCTTGGTTGTCTTCAACAGGAGGTTTTATAGTGTTTATCATAGTATCTATGTCATGGCTCAGCATTCAGAGCTTGTCCTTCTCTTGAGAGAAAGGAAATCTACATCTTTATCATAGTTATTCATGGATGTTGAGGAAGTAGAGGAGAACCTTCGAGCTTATGGCAGGATTCAAAGTCAGTATCATCTCAACTCTGAACATAAGACAGTTTTTACCTGTTGTCCCTATGAAGAAAAGATTGTGGATAATTTTTCCTTTGATGCAAGTACCCATGAGAAGCCCTTTCTTGATGAAAATCATGTGTATGAATAGCTAGAAGCAGTAGTTACTACTGTTCCTGAAATGGATATTTTTAACAGTTATATTCTTGATGAAATTATTGTTTTAAAGGTTGATCATAGACATGAAAGGAAACCCATTTTTGATGGATATTATAGTGATGATGAGAAGCAAGATTATCTTATATTTGATCACTATGAAGACAGTAAGGATGATGCAGAAGTTGGCCTTGTCACAGAAGACACAACCCGAGAGTTTGAATAGGAGCAACCCTTAGTTGAGGCACGTGAAGAGATCATTTATACACATCCAGAAGTAAATCAACAGTCATTAATGGATCAACAACCTCCTACGTCCAACCTTCTTCCATTTGTACCTACAGTTCACAACAAGCATCTTTTTGACACACATATGTCTATGGCTGTCATTCAATCAAGTGTTCCTGTAGAGGACATCAAGCCAGCTGTCAGCAGCTTTGAAACAGTGAAGGTAACCTTTCATAAGTTAATCATGTGTTTCCTTCAGTTGCATGACCCTGTTGATGAGCCAATAAAGTTACACTTTTCAAATTATTTAGAGCATGAAGGCTTGATCTTTTTATCAACATTTGAAGGTAATATGGGTGATCATAAGAATGAAATTAGTCAACTATCATGCTTTCCTTGTATTTTATGGATCATTTGTAGTGAAGCAAAGGATTCAGTTATAAAACAGTTTGAATGGCTATGGTGGAAGTTTGCTTTCACCTAGCATTTTGTAAAAGTCAGTTAACTTAGGTTTTGTACATAAATAAGCTCCCTCGGGAGCAAGTGTGTTTTCTTTCAATTTTAGAATAGTGTACTTGTTGGCCTGTTTTCTTCATATGATGTTTCAGAGCATGACTCCATAGCCCAACAGCTAAGGCACTGGAACTACTTGTTCTTGGCATCTCTCAGGGAGCATGCCATCCCCTATGGAGCCAAATGTTAACACCAACATTTGCAACCTATTTCATAGGAATCAAGCATAATTGAGGTTTACCCTTAGGAGCATTATGGTTTAAATCATGTGGCATTTTTCCCATAATTTTCATAGGAAAAATGAAATGTTTGGGGTCTGAAAATCTCCAGCATCCTCCGCTTCCTTCCATGTGAACGTAACTCACTTGTTGTGCCATGAAAGTTTGTGCCAAGCATTTTGTTCTACATAACCCTTGCGCATATGCTATCGGCCTGCCACTTGTTGCACTTGTATTGGTCACATAATAATATTTGCATAACCTCGAGGTGTCAAAATTGACTCACATAAGACATTGGCACCATCTAAGAACAATTATGGGTGGCAGGCCTCGTCCTGATCCCAATGAAGGCAGTTACTGAGAATGAGAGCAATGATTGAGACCTTGTCTCAGCGCATAAATGGAAAGCCATAAAGGATTGGCAGATTTGAGCTTGTGTCTGACAGAGAGCTGCATGCGCAGTCTGATAGAGAAGGTCCTGTTGGCAGCCATTTTGCATTTTTATCTTTTTCTTATAAGCTGCCTACACAAGGGTTTTAGACCCTCAATACTCGTCACAATTCTTTAAAACAAAATGACACTATTGTCTTATTCGCACACCTTCCTTTTGTTTTCATTTTCACGACTGCAAGCATGAAAACCTTGAGTCGCAAGTCATATTGATGGCATTAAAATCATCTTTGGATTATTACAGATCTTTTTGTTTATGTTGCCATGACTCTTTTACCTCTAACTCAATAATGGCCATACAGTTGGCAAGACACCAAACCTTTATTCACTTTTCATTTTTCTTAATATGGTTTCAATTTATAGGTTCGCCATGCAATGATTTTTGGTGTCTTTGATCAAATCCTTGGTGCAATGGTTTCATAGAACACATAAATTTTATGATCAAATATTTGGTGTTATATTCGATATGTTGTTTTGTTTTAAATCATACAAAAGATATTGTTTGTTCAAACATTCGAGTCGACTTGTCATGGTTTTCAATGGTTGTTTGTTTGGCATGTCGTTTACATTGTTTTTGACACACACCAAAAGTGATTTGAATTACCAAGGCGTCGTCGGTTGTACATGCCAACATGAATGTTTTGCATGGTTTTGATTCACTCCACCACCCTCGAACGCACAATCATTAAACGTCTACCTTGCATCTCGGGCTACCTCTGCTTGTTTTGAGAAAACTATGGGAATTGGTCCTTTGCCTAGCTTGTCTAACCTCCTCACCGTTTACCCTGCTGACTGTGTGTTCTCTCCTATGGCACCTGTAGTGCGCATAGAACCTAATGGCATCCAAATGCTGTTGTTATTTAACAATGCTCGTGAGGACCTGGAGAGTAATGGCTGGTTAATTTTCATCCAAAAAATCGAGGGTTTCAACCTCTCGGTCGCCCAACAGTTTTCCCTCACATTAGATGGATGTAGGGCCAAAGTTGGGGACATCCAACTTGAACTGAATGAAGAATTCCTCAGCTCAGCCACAGGTTTGCAAGCTAAAGGGGAGAGGTGGTTTAAGAATTCAAAGGTGGATGAAGTGCCAAGGCCGCTCCTATTTACATCGAGGAAAATTGTCAGTTGTGATAGAGGTATGCCAGTCACTGCCCTTAAGTCTAGGTGGCATGATTTATTGTCCATTGTTAAGAAATTCGTGACTTGCGAAGGTTGATATGGTTTAGTGTTTCTTTACCATCTCCGGCTGCTTATGAATTTCGTAGATTTCCCTTTGAATATTCCTCACTACCTCCTACACAGTCTGTATAAAATGGCCAAACGTTATAAGAGGGAAAAGGCCGACTCCAGCCTCTTCCATCACTGTTTGATTAAGATCGTTATTATTCATCATTTGAGGTTGAGTGGTGACTATTGGCAAGCTTTCCTATTGAGGAATGGCTTTACCACTCCTCAATGTGTTTAAGTGGACAAGACCATGGTCACTGAAACCTTTGTTGGGCCTATCGTGCCACCTCCTACCCTCCTACCCGCTGTCGAACCCTCAACCTACCCCAACGATGACCTACCTAACACCATGCCTAGCCCATGTTCGAAAGACAATGCTAAGACTGTTAAGAGGCTTGTAAGGAAAAAGGGCAAGGGTAATACAGATGTCAACATCAAAGGTAAGAATGTTGCACGATGGGTATCTAGGTGTGCTCGTAACAAGCCTAAACAAAATACTGACCAGAAGCCAAAAATTTTGAGTGAAGACTCGGATTCTGAGATTGAGCAATTTTTGATCGAGGAGTACCCATACTCACACGGCCTCTGTTCTGTTGAACCCTATGATTATGTATCCAACCTCCCACCGTGCCTTAAGGATGACCCTAACTTCCCCGGGATTAAGTTTGACAGTGGAACCCCTGTTAATTTAAAAGATGCTTCACCTGTAGTGACTCGGCCCGATCAACAACAGTGCACTCAATGCAACTCTTGGCTCGAACGATACTACACAGATGTCCCTCTATTGCAATCCAAAATTAAGTCTTTGGAGGACCGGGTGACTGTGTTGTCTAACGAAAATGATAGACTACAAGCTAATGATAAGAGGCAAAAGACCACGGGTTCCATCGTGTTCAAACATGTTGAGGCAGCTACTGCCATTGTTAACTCGAAATTGTCCTGACTGAATCGTATCCCTACAGCCAAGGTATGTTATTTCAACATTGATTTTTGAATGATTTTCTTTGTTTTGAATTAGCATAGCCGATTGTGTTTGATTTGAATTAGTTTGATATAGTTCTGTCTTGTTTGAATTGATTCAAAAATGATTCTATTAGTTTCGAATTGGCATAAACGATTGTGTTTACGTTGAATTAGTATCAAAGATTTGTTTGATAAATCGAATATAGTCTGTTTCGATTGAATGGATTCAATACGATTTCGTTTGTTCTGAATTGGCATAAAAGATTTGGTTTGTTTTAGCGTGAATGATTTGCTTTGCTTTGAATTAGTAATTAAGGGTTTGTTTGATAGATCGCATACATTTCTGTTATCATTGGATTAATTTAAAACCATTTTGTTTGTAAATATGACCAGCTACAGAATCGTGAGATTCTGGAGCTAGTCATAAAATTTGGATTTTTGTTGATTTTACAATTAAAACACTATCTAAAATTGTTTACTCTTTCCTATCTATAGGTACACACGAATTGCAATGGGAATTGGATCTACTGTGGCAGTTTAGAACATGCTTTTTGTTACATAATTTTGGTTTAGGTTGTTAGTCTTAGGCAGAAATAGGAATCTGGGAGATTGTTCCCATATTTTTTGCAAACAACTTTTGATGATTCCCACAGGGATTGTTTCACCCTGTGGCCTTTAAATATTTATTATTTTTTGTAAACAAATCATCACTGTTGGGAGAACAGAGACTATGGGCTGGTCATTATACAGACTCGAATCGAAGTGGATTTGTTGTACGGCTTTAGCTTCAATTCATCTTACTTTTGTTCAAGTTTCTGTGCATCTTAATTTGTAATCAAATTATTGACTACTTTAGATATCAAGATTTGTTACAGGTTGATGCGTTATGTTTTAAATTCTGTCGATATTTGATGTATCTCATTTTATTCACAGCAATTACTCTGTTTGAATTTAATGAATAGTAGGTTTGTCTTGTTTGTTAAATAAACGGTTATGTACAAATCGTCGCACTGGGATTTATCTAAATGTGATGATCTGTAAACTATAAGATTGTTGTTGTTTTATGTCTTGTTTGTTCTATCATTCATATTCAAAGAGCATTGCTGCTTCCTGTTTACGAGAGGCTTGTGGAAAATCTGGTGCGGGTTTCTCCCACCAAATAGCTAAATCGAGTACTATGAACAGGACAAATAGGAAGCATTTCTACAAGTCAGTTTGTTAGTGTTATTCAATTAGTTTAGTTAATATATGAATTTCTTGTAATCTGAACACATCTCTATGTTCATTTCTATAGTTCATATTTACAGTTAGTATTGTTATTTTACTTGCTTAGCTTAAATAGTTGTCATTTTATTTCTGTCTTATAAAAATTATAAAAATAAAAAATTATAGCTTCGCTGTCGTAAGACAATTTACATATGATTTATGCAGATTTCGATCAAAATTTGTATCTTGTAAATACTGTAAATATAATAGAGACTTGATTATATCGATAACTGTACATTTAATAAGTAGGATTATTGCTTTATAATATTAGTTAGCAAACTGTACATATATATTAGACCTGTATATAGTTTGCAGCAGTTGTTTTTCACTCAGATTAGTTTCTTTAGCTTAGTTTTTCTTTCTTTTTCATAGGAATTAGATCGGACAATGGAGCCTCTAAACTTGTCGAGGTGAATCATTCCAAATGGCTTGGGTTAAATAGACAACCCCAGACCAGATTCACTTCTCTAGTTGACGAGCGTGCAATTTCGCCCGTCAACAAATGGTGCTAGAAGGAGGGCCTGAAAATCATTAATGGCATGAGGTGGTCGTAAGACTCCTCCACCACCCAACCGCTCACCTATAGTGACAAGAAGTCAGTCAAATGACAACATTGTCCCTCAAAAAGCAACCACATCAAACGATGATCTACGGATCACAGTTGAACCGGTAACCCCAAACCCTAGAGGTGGTGACGTACAAGAGATTGTCCATCAATCTCTCCTAAGAACACATAGTGCCTTTGACCGTCTGAGGCAACCCAATCGACCTTTGGACCAACCATTAGATTTCTCTGATATCAGAGAACAACTTGGAGGCACTAACCTCACTTTAAACCCTACATATCCAATCCTCACTCCTGCTGCAGGAGGATTCAGAATACCACCCTCACCACCTCCATCTTCCCCTTCTTCTTCTGGAGAAGACTCTTCTGATGAAGGCAGTTCCTCTTCCCAGCCTTCGACACCGCCCACACCAATGGCCAACCAGAACAATCCTGCCAGACCGTGGCTCGACCAAGATGCTGTAGCCATACTCGGGCCTCAGTATCCCTTACCCAAAGATCTGGAGAAGTGGCTCCCCAAGTTCGAACCTGACTCTAAACAAATCGCTGAAGATCACATTAAAAAGTTTATGTTAGCCATTAGACTCCGTAATGTCGAGCATGAAGACGTAGTCTGTAGGTTGTTCCCCTATACTTTCAAGGGAAATGCCTCTACCTGGTACTTTGCCCAGCAACCCCATATGATCGTGTCATGGGAGAAGTTTGAATCCTGCTTTCTTGAGAAGTTTGGAGACAACAAGTCCCCAAAAGTTCTAGTCACGGAGCTTTCTAGTCTAAAAATGAACCCCAAAGAGAAAATCAAAGACTTTAACCAAAGATTCTTAACACTAAAGAATCGAATCCCTATGGATTCGATGCCCACTGAGAATCTTATCATAGCATACTATACTAAAGCCTTACATCAAAGTATAGCCATTTGGGTAAAATGATCTAAGAAAGCCACATTGTTAGAGGCCTTCGAAGAGGCCAGTCAGATCGAAAAAGACATCCTTAGCTTAAAAGACACTACTAGCAACGAAACAGACACTAGTTCATCTTCCAAAAAGAAAATCGAAATCCTCCCTAGACCTACTCAAAATAAAACACAACCTAAAAGCTCAGATTTAGAAAACTTAACAAAAGTCGTTCAAAAACTGTCAAATCAAGTTATAGATTTGAAAAGGATGGTCGAAGGAGCTTCTTCAAGCAAAGGGCCTTAAAAACCCCCGTTTAGGAAGTCTTTTCCCAACCGACCTAATTCAAATGTCGAGGGCCTAAATCTAGAAAGCCTGCAATTCGCTCTTCAAACGATTCTAGAAGCCCAGGATAACTTGATGCCTTCGAAAATCCCTGAGGAAGTAGTTGAACAAGAAACAGTTGAAGAAATCAATCTTCTCCGAACATTTTTGGATGCCTCTTGGATAGCATTTTTCAAGCTAATTTCGAGACAATACATCCCTACAATACTAGGAGTAAGACAGCAAACAAACCTTCTTCTGAAAACACTACGACTTTACCCCCAAAATAGTCTAAACCAGCTGAGACTAAACAGAATCATGTAAACCCAAACTTATATTATGATTTAGTTGAAGATCTAAAAAAGTTAAGGGCTAACATTTCTGTTTATGAATTATTAAAGTTTCCATTTCTGCTACAAAAAATGTTACAGAATATCGCAGAGAATAGCAAAATCGGTAATCCAAGCAGTAACAAGGTTGTTCAGAACAATACAAAATTTACCCAAAAGGCTTCCGCTAAGAACAACTATGATCCTCACGAGAAGGGAGGCCTTCCTGTAAATAATGTAACAAATGTAGATAAACTATCTTTAGAGGCTACGAGTAAAAAGCCACAAGCTTCCACCATTAGTGCTCGCAGAAATGTACCTCCATTTTTGTTAACTTTCGAAATCTTTAATAGGAACGTGCACAATTGTATGGTAGACTCAGTAGCGTCATCCAATGTAATGCCATGTTCTGTGTGTCAGAAAATTAATGTTGAAGTTGAACCATCCACCTTAAAGATCATCCAACTTGATGAAACTAATGTTAAAGTTATAGGCGAATTAAAGAATGTGCTTATAAGATTATCATCTAACCCAAAAGTTCATCAAATAATTGATATTATTGTCGTGGATATTCCAGAAGTTTATGGTTTGTTTTTAAGCAGAGATTGGTGAGAGCAGCTACACAGTTATTTCGCGACAGATTGGTCTCACCTGTGGCTGCTCGAGAACGTCAAGCCCAACAAAATCAAGGTAAATCATGAATGTTACCTAAAGTTCATAGTGATGGACCTAAACGATCCCAATGAACCATTTACACCTTCTGCCGATTCTCCTGAAATACAAGGGATGGATACCTTTTTCGGTAATTTCATGGCCGAGACTTCAGCTATCACTAATCCGGAACAACAGTCCGAGATTGTGGCATATGTGCAGCCAACAGTTTCTACCCAATGGTCCCATACGCCCGACAAAAATCAAATATGTTCTCTTTACTTTGACGGGTCAAAGTCCAAGGAAGGAGCTGGTGCGGGCTGTGTCATTATTGATCCGGCAGGTAATAAAACCTTGATTGCATGCAGATTAGAGTTTGAATGTACAAACAACATAGCAGAATATGAGGCTTTATTGCAAGGTCTCAGAAAAGCGTTAGATATGAACATTCAAAATTTGTCTGTCTTTGGCGATTCTGAAATCGTGGTTAGATAGGTAAGAGATTCTATCCACTGTTTATCCCCGCATCTCAAAAGCTACCAATCTGAGGTATGGAATTTGATAAATAAGTTTTTTGCTTTTAACATAAATTATATTCCTAGATTGAATAATTCGGAAGCCAATTTGTTAGCTAACGTAGCTTCGAAACTCTTTCCTACAGAAGGCTTGTCCCCGAATGCTTTCTCCGTCGAACTATTGTTCAGGCCATCCGTCCCCGACAACATCACGAATTGGAGGGTCTTCGATGATGATCAACAAATTATTAGTTTCCTGCATATGGAAGAAACCTTCCAAGGCGCAGTGATCGATGAATGCACTCATGATGACAATCTGCGCGATTTCACGGTAATACTAGATCTGAGATCCTCTGAATCTTCATCAGGCATGGTAAATTCTATCCCTAAATCTATAGTTAGATTAGAAAAATTTTATGATCTTCAAGACAAATTCAAAAAAATGGTCAACTGTTAAACAAATAGCTCCTCTTTATTATATGAAAAAGTAAACTTGGGAACTGTTGAAAATCCACAGTGCATTAACTTAGGGGTGGGGTGTTCTGAAAAAGAGAAAGCTGCGTTTATTAAATTATTTAAGGAATTCAAAGATGTTTTTGCATGGACGTATGACGACCTAAAAACCTTTGATCCTAACATCATTAAACACGCCATTCCTATCAAACCCCAAACCTTTCCATTTCAACAAAAGTTAAGAAAAATTCACCCTAAACTCGAACAGACCGTCAAAAAAGAATTAAATAAACTCCTGAACGCTAAGATAATATTCCCAGTTAGGCACACGCAATGGGTCTCCAATCTGGTCCCTGTCCGAAATAAGAGTGGTGAAATCCGACTATGCGTCGATTTTCGAAACCTTAATCGAGCGTCTGATAAAGACAACTACCCTGTCCCACCCATGGAACAGATTCTTCAACAGGTATCTGGTTCTGAAAGATTATCCTTATTGGATGGTTTTTCAGGGTACAACCAAGTCCTGATGTCTCCTCCAGACCAACTTAAAACTACCTTCCATACACCATGGGGCACATACGCTTATAGGAAAATGCCCTTTGGACTCATTAATGCTGGTGCCACTTTCCAGAGAGCGATGGACATCGTTTTCCGAGGCTTGATCAATCAGTCCATCGTAGTTTACCTGGATGACGTTACCGTCTTTTCAAAAAACAAAGCTGATCATTTATCTCATTTAAGATTCGTTCTACAGCGATGTCGTAAGTACGACATTTCCTTGAATCCTAAAAAATCCATCTTCGCAATAGAACAAGGTAAGCTCTTAGGATTTATTGTGTCAAGCGAAGGGATGATTATTGACCCTGAAAGGACTCAAGCCATCGCGAAACTTCCCCCTCCCTCATCAAAAAAGTCTATGCAGTCTTTCTTAGGCCAGATAAACTTTGTTAGGAGATTCGTCCCCAGCTTTTCAGAAATGGTAAGGCCACTACAAAACCTGATAAAGAAAGATGTACAATACCATTGTGGATCTTTAGAAATCCAGGCTTTTGATTTGATAAAAAATACCATAATTGACACTCATTCTCTAATGAGCCCCGACTTTTCAAAAGACTTCACCCTCTACACATTTTCTTCTGACCTCTCCTACGCTGTTGTCCTAACTCAAAAGAACGCTGAAAATAATGAAGTCTCAATCGCCTTTATGAGCTCAGCCTTCAAAGGCGCAGAACTTAATTACCCAATAGTAGATCAGCAAGACTATGTTGTTTTTAAAGTAGTAAAGCACTTCCGATCTTATCTTTTGAAATCTAGGACGAAAGTTATTGTCCCTTACCCAGCCGTCAGAAATCTGTTAGTGCAGAAAGAACTAGGGGAAAAGAGGGTGAACTGGGTTACCTCCTTACAAGAGTATGACATAGAAATCACCCCAGCACATATAGTGAGAGGCCAAGGGCTATGCAAGTTAGTTGCTGACTCAGCAATAGGACAGCAAGAAGAAAACGATATGTCAAACCTAGGACAACACAATCAAAATTCAATCTACTGTGCACAAAACTCTGTCAGTCCCTGGTATGATGATATAAAATTCTATCTTGAACATGGGTCAACCCCCCATCACCTGGATCCCACTAAAAGAAGAGTGTTAAGATTAAAATCAGTCTCCTTTTAATTGATTAATGATATTCTGTTTCATCAAAATTTTGATGGAGTACTAATGTGCTGTCTTGAGAAAGATGAAGCAGAAAAGGTCTTACTAGAATTGCACGCAGGAGAAGCTGGTGGGCATTTTGGTGGGGACACCAATGCCCATAAATTTTTAAGAGCTGGTTATTACTGGCCCACACTTTTTATAGATGCTCATGCCTTGTGTCGCAAGTGTATTATTTGTCAAAAAGCATCCGGGCGGATACAGAAACCAGCCTTTCCTTTGCAGCTTGTTTCAGTAGACTCCCCATTTCAACAGTGGGATCTTGATATTATTGGCCCAATCAATCTTCCATCCTCACAGCAGCATAAGTTTATCATAACAACCACAGATTACTTCACCAGGTGGTCTGAAGCTACCGCATTAAGAACTGTGAATACCAGTCAGGTAATTGTCTTTCTAAATTCAAATATTATTACTCGTTTCGGTATCCCTGACCGTTTAGTTTTTGATAACGCTTCATATTTTTCGTCTCTTGAGATGAGTGAGTTTGCTCTAGAAAAGGGAATTAAATTAAATTACTCTTCTAGTTATTATCCTCAGGGCAATGGATTGGCAGAATCAACAAATAAGAATCTGATTAAAATCATCAAGAGAACGGTATCTGAAAATCACAAAAATTGGCATAATGCATTGTTAAACGCAATCTAGGCTGATAGAGTAATACCGAAAACTATTGTAGGTAACTCTCCCTTCTTTCTCGTCTATGGCAGAGAAGCAATTCTGCCACCACATATTCCTCTTCCCTCACTAGAGTTATCACAAAAAATTCAAGAAGAGAACTGCCCCCCTTTGGAGAATCGAATTAACGCTCTAATGAAACTAGAAGAGGTCAAGGCTCAAGCTAAATGTAAGTTAGATCAGCATCAACTAGTGGTCAAAATATGGTTTGATTCCAACTCTGCCTCTGATAGGAACTTCGAAGTAGGTGACCTTGTTTTGAAATGGGACAAACCACATGAGGGAAAGGGAGAACACACGAAGTTTCAGAACTTATGGCTATGACCGTTTTTAATTGCTGAGAAATTGGGTCCCAGCTCTTTCCAATTACAGAACCTAAAGGGATAGCCAGACACCTATCCGGTTAATGGCCAAGCTCTAAAGAAGTATTTCACTTGATGACAACCCTATGTACACTTTGTAAATATTTTTTTCCTTTGTCTGTTTTTCATTTTCTTTTGTTATTTTGGTTTTGATTTTTCCCTTACGACTTATCAGTTTTTGCTTTTGGAAATACACATACCTGCATTTTGAACTGTTCAAACAAAGAAAACAGAAAATTCTTTCTCTGAAATGACTGTTGAAAAGTTGTCTAAACATCAATTATAAGATACCTTTGAAATTTACAGCCATGTTGAGAAAATCCTGTTGTTTGAAAGAAGTTTGCTGATTTCAATCTGTAAGTAAAGCCTATCACGATCATCCATTATCTTCTTACGTTGTCCCTTTTCCTTAAGGGAATAACTCAGAAGATGTCTCCCTTCTTAGAAGGTCGGTTTTTGTAAATGAACCATCTCTGAATCTTAATGAAGGACAGTTAATAAAATTCTTTCAAGGTCTAAAAAATATGACTAAAATATCATAATTTTCAGCGTCACCCCGCTCGATTATATATCTTTAAAAAACTAAACAAATCATTAAAAGAGCTATGGGAAGTGCCTGTAAACCCGCCGGAATGCTGAACAAGTTTGCTGGCAGTGGGTAAATGCATGCATGATGCCAAGACAACTTCGTCGGGGTACTGAACAGGCCCGCTGGCAGCGAAGCAATGTTGGGTATATGAAAATTTGCAAATATGGAATCTCTTGACCTTAAAATGTCCTTTATTCTGATTTGGAACTTCTTGGCAGGATACAAATATTAGAGTGGGTTAAATGGCAACCCTGTCGAGGCTATGGACGCCTGCTGGCAGTAGTGGCTCTGTCAATAGTATTGGAGATTTTATCTTTAATATCATGACTCGCTTGTCTTAAGACTGTTATCAGTTTTCATCTTTTAAGCACAACTAGAATTTGTTTGATTAATGATGATGTTTAAAAAAAAATCTGGTCGTTTTTGAGTTAGAATTATTCTAATTATTTTAATCTGGATTTGTTCTTTTGGCATAGATAACTGATTCTACCAGTGTGTCACCATTGTTCGCATCCATTTTGCATTTTTATCTTTTTCTTATAAGCTGCCTACACAAGGGTTTTAGACCCTCAATACTCGTCGCAATTCTTTAAAACAAAATGACACTATTGTCTTATTCTCACACCTGCCTTTCGTTTTCATTTTCACGACTGCAAGCATGAAAACCTTGAGTCGCAAGTCATATTGATGGCATTAAAATCATCTTTGGATTATTACATATCTTTTTGTTTATGTCGTCATGACTCTTTTACCTCTAACTCAATAATGGTCATACAGTTGGCAGGACACCAAACCTTTATTCACTTTGCATTTTTGTTAATACGGTTTCAATTTATAGGTTCACCATGCAATGATTTTTGGTGTCTTTGATCAAATCCTTGGTGCAATGGTTTCATAGAACGCATAAATTTTATGATCAAATCTTTGGTGCTATATTTGAAATGTTGTTTTGTTTTAAATCATACAAAAGCTATTGTTTGTTCAAACATTCGGATCGACTTGTCAAGGTTTTCAATGGTTGTTTGTTTGGCATGTCATTTACATTGTTTTTGACACACACCAAAAGTGATTTGAATTACCAAGGTGCCATCGGTTGTACATGCCAACATGAATGTTTTGCATGGTTTTGATTCACTTCACCACCCTCACATGCACAAGCATTAAACGTCTTCCTTGCATCTCGGGCTACCTCTGCTTGTTTTGAGAAAACTGTGGGAATTGGTCCTATGCCTAGCCTGTCTAACCTCCTCACCGTTTACCCTGCTGACTGTGTGTTCTCTCCTATGGCACCTATAGTGCGCATAGAACCTAATGGCATCCAAACACTGTTGTTATTTGACAATGCTCATGAGGACCTAGAGAGTAATGGCTGGTTAATTTTCATCCAAAAATTTGAGGGTTTCAACCTCGCGGTCGCCCAACAGTTTGCCCTCACATTCGATGGATGTAGGGCCGAAGTTGGGGACATCCAACTTGAACTGAACGAAGAATTCCTCAGCTCAGCCACGGGTTTTGCAGCTAAAGGGGAGAGGTGGTTTAATAATTCAAAGGTGTATGAAGTGCCATGGCCGCTCCTATTTACATCGCGGAAAATTGTCAGTTGTGACAAAGGTATGCCAGTCACTGCCCTTAAGTCTAGGTGGCATGATTTATTGTCCATTGTTAAGAAATTCGTGACTTGCGAAGGTTGATATGGTTTAGTGTTTCTTTACCATCTCTGACTGCTTATGAATTTCATAGCTTTCCCTTTGAATATGCCTCACTACCTCCTACGCAGTCTGTATAAAATGGCCAAACGTTATAAGAGGGAAAAGGCCGACTCCAGCCTCTTCCATCACTATTTGATTAAGATCGTTATTATTCATCATTTGAGGTTGAGTGGTGACTGTTGGAAATCTTTCCTGTTGAGGAATGGTTTTATCACTCCTCAACGTGTTCAAGTGAACCAGAACGTGGTCACTGAAACCTTTGTTGGGCCTGTCGTGCCACCTCCTACCCTCCTACCTGCTGTCGAACCCTCGACCTACCCCAACGATGACCTACCCGACACCATGCCTAGCCCATGTTCGAAAGACAATGCTAAGACTGTTAAGAGGCCTGTAAGGAAAAAGGGTAAGGGTAATACAGATGTCAATAGAAAAGGTAAGAAGGTTGCACGATGGGTATCTAGGTGTGCTCGTAACAAGCCCAAACAAAACACTGACCAGAAGCCAATTGTTTTGAGTGAAGACTCGGATTCTGATATTGAGTGATTTTTGACCGAGGAGTACCCATACTCACACGACCTCTGTTCTATTGAACCCTATGATTACGTATCCAACCTCCCACTGTGCCTTAAGGATGACCCTAACTTCCCCGGGATTAAGTTTGACAATGGAACCCCTGGTAATTTAAAAGATGCTTCACCTGTAGTGACTCGGCCTGATCAAAAAAAGTGCACTCAATGCAACTCTTGGCTCGAACGATACTACACAGATGTCCCTCTGTTGCAATCCAAAAGTAAGTCTTTGGAGGACCGGGTGACTGTGTTGTCTAAGGAAAATGATAGACTGCAAGCCAACGATAAGAGGCAAAAGACCACGGGTTCCATCATGTTCAAACATGTTGAGGCAGCTACTGCCATTGTTAACTCGAAATTGTCCTAACCGAATCATATCCCTACAGCCAAGGTATGTTATTTCAACATTGATTTTTGAATGATTTTCTTTGTTTTGAATTAGCATAGCCAATTGTGTTTGCTTTGAATTAGTTTGATATAGTTATGTTTTGTTTGAATTGATTCAAAAACGATTATGTTAGTTTCGAATTAGCATAAACGATATTGTTTACATTGAATTAGTATCAAAGATTTGTTTGATAAATCGAATATAGTCTGTTTCGATTGAATGGATTCAATACGATTTTGTTTGTTCTGAATTGGCATAAAAGATTTGGTTTGTTTTAGCGTGAATGATTTTCTTTGCTTTGAATTAGTAATTAAGGGTTTTTTTGATAGATCGCATACATTTATGTTATCATTGGATTAATTTAAAACAATTTTGTTTGTAAATATGACCATCTACAGAATCCTGAGATTCTGTAGCTAGTCATAAAATTTGGATTTTTGTTTATTTACAATTAAAACACTATCTAAAATTGTTTACTCTTGCCCATCTACAGGTACACACGAATTGAAATGGGAATTGGATCTGTTGTGGCGGTTTAGAACATGCTTTTTGTTACATAGTTTTGGTTTAGGTTGTTAGTCTTAGGCAGAAATAGGAATCTGGGAGATTGTTCCCATATTTTTTGCAAACAACTTTTGATGATTCCCACAGGGGTTGTTTCACCCTGTGGCCTTTAAATACTTATTATTTTTTGTAAACAAATCATCACTGTTGGGAGAACAGAGACTATGGGTTGATCATTATACAAAATCGAATAGAAGTGGATTTGTTGTACAGCTTTAGCTTCAATTCATCCTACTTTTGTTCAAGTTTCTGTGCATCTTAATTTGTAATCAAATTATTGACTACTTTAGATATCAAGATTTGTTCTAGGTTGATGCGTTATGTTTTAAATTCTGTCCATATTTGATGTATCTCATTTTATTCACAACAATTACTCTGTTTGAATTTAATGAATAGAAGGTTTTTCTTCTTTGTTAAATAAACGGTTATGTACAAATCGTCGCACTGGGATTTATCTAAATGTGATGATCTGTAAACTATAAGATTGTTGTTGTTTTATGTCTTGTTTGTTCTGTCATTCGTATTCAAAGAGCATTGTTGCTTCCTATTTACGAGAGGCTTGTGCAAAATCTGGTGCGAGTTTCTCCCACCAAACAGCTAAATTGAGTACTGTGAACATGACAAATAGGAAGTGTTTCTACAGGTCAGTTTGTTAGTGTTATTCAATTAGTTTAGTTAATATATGAATTTCTTGTAATCTGAACACATCTCTCTGTTCATTTCTATAGTTCAGATTTACAGTTAGTATTGTTATTTTAATTGCTTAGCTTAAATAGTTGTCATTTTATTTCTATCTTATAAAAATTATAAAAATCAAAAATTATAGCTTTGCTGTCGTAAGACAATTTACATATGATTTATGCAGATTTCGATCAAAATTTGTATCTTGTAAATACTGTAAATATAATAGAGATTTGATTATATCGATAACTGTACATTTAATAAGTAGGATTATTGCTTTATAATATTAGTTTGCAAACTATACATATATATTAGACCTGTATATAGTTTGCAGCAGTTGTTTTTCACTCAGATTAGTTTCTTTAGCTTAGTTTTTCTTTCTTTTTCATAGGACTTAGATCGGCCAATGGAGCCGCTAAACCCGTCGAGGTGAATCATTCCAAATGGCTTGGGTTAAATAGACAACCCCGGACCGGATTCACTTCTCTAGTTGATGAGCGTGCAATTTCGTCTGTCAACAGGTCCAGACGGAAGAGCTCACGTCTGACAAAAGAACAATGTCTGCATAGTTTGATAGAGTATACGTCAACTGAAAACTTTCAATGCAACAATCTGATCACACTCCTGATGGTTGCAACAGTTCTTCTTATATATAGGCAGTTTTGATATTTTGTAAGGGTCGATGGTTGAGCTAGGCTCCCTTATTGTAATATTTTGATGAAGAACATTGGTTCTCTGGTTATGTAACTTGATTTGGGACTTCTTGATTAATTTAAGTCAGTTTTCTTCTTCCATCTTATTTGTCTTTGATACTGAGAGAGTTCATGATTGACTGATTCACATGGATTGTTGTAACTGTATTATGATGAATGTTTGATTATAATGTTGTTATAATGTCTTTCAGTTTCCTTGAAAATTTGAATTCAAGAGAATCTTGTGTTTGAGTTTTTTCCTCCTTAGGCTGCTGGAAGACCTGATGTCCATAGAAAACCTCTACACTTTCTCACCAAAGTCTTCCTCCTATTCACCTTTACTCCAACTTACTGACTAAAGTTGATACAAGACCTCAATTGCTTGTGCATGCCAACCCGGATTTTCTGAGTTGGAACGTTATTATCTCGAGTCTTATCCATTTGACCCCCTTAAAACTCATTTACATTTATTGTATAAACTGATGGGTACTAGGCTTATCCTCATTACAGACTAAGGGTGATTCCTACTGCTAACAAGTATATTTTAAATTCTATTACAATTAATTTATATTTTGACTATATGAAACTTATATTCTATACATACATAAAAGTTAAATTATAATTGATTTTTAATCACGCTATGATAATGCTCTTTTTCTGTGAAACTAATTATATTTGAATGGAAAAATAGAATGGAACCACAATACTACTCTCCCTGATAGTTGAGCGACATCCTCAAACTATCCCATGAGCATGAGAATAGGGGTTATAAACATAAAAAGGGGTAGAAGAAGCACTGCGAATCCCAGGAGTACAATCCAAGAGCATTGGGGATATATTATGAGCATATGGTATTTATTTGCACCAAAATCTTGCCCACAAAGAGCCCTAAGCGCATTTCCCATTCCTATCTGGTAAACTAATATTAAAGTAAGAAACGTTACAATTAACAGTAAAGTTTACAACACAGGTGAAGTTGAAAGTGAGGTGGGGATCAACACTTCATATAGGATGGGTAATCCTTTATTTTTTTATCATATCTTGTGGCTTCGTTTACATGTCGCTTTCTTTATAGAGGTTTTGTATACTGTGAAGTGAGTCTAAATTATTTTATGTGTCGTTTTCCTTCCATGTGTTCTGAATATTGTGTAGTCAGGTCACTTTCCTCTATATTCTGTAGCGATTGTAAATTCTCTTATATCTCACTTTCTCTGTATACATTTTGGTTATATTGTGGATAGAATTTATATTCCATTATCTTTGTATACATTTTGGTTATATTGTAACATAATTTATATTCCATTATCTTTGTATACATTTTGGTTGTATTGTGACATAATTTATATTCCATTATATCACACTTTTGTTTCCTTCATGAAGAGTTTACACTCAAGATGCACTGGATATATTATATTATATATTAAAGATGGTTGTACATTGTATTTTATTTTATTTTATGTTTTTCATGTCTTTTTGGTCTTTCTAATTCTCATTTTTTTTTCTTTATTAATATAATCTCTAGAATAAGTAGAATTTGCCCCAGATTTAAAATTCCAAATCTATACTAAGTCTCAAAATTCAAAAATTAAAATTAAAATTTGATAAATAATCTAATAAAATAAATAAGCCATTATTCATTAAAAATGACTATCAGAGAATAGTATTCATCCTATGTATCTTTGGAGTTGTGGATTTGTAACATCTGCTGCATCTTTAGAGTTGCGGGTTTGTAAGCCTAGTAGTACCCAGTGAGACATGGTTGTATAGCCATTGATTACTACAGAGGACCAGATTTATATTCATCTACATTACAAGTTAATTAATACATCTTTGAAATAATTTGTATTCTAAGTGTGGCAATTTTCCCGATGAAAAATAATTGTTTGTTTTACAATAGAGTCATTCTATTCCTTTTTAGCTTTTACCAGTTAAATTGCCTTGCTTTATTGTGTGGGACATGAGCAAATGGGTTAACTTACCTTGCTTATTGACGAGGGACATGGTGATACCATTATTTGGTGCTTATTACTGACGCTGAGTTTTTAAAATGTGTTTGGAAATAAAATGCATCTGAATGAATTTTTTTTATAGACAACATGAGATAGTGGAATTTATTATGTTTTATTTTTTTTATCAAAATTGGTCTTAAAATTGGTAGAAACTATGTTTGAAAATCTAGATTTTACTTCTATGTTGAAAACTTTGTTTTTAAAAATATTGGACAATTTTAAAATTGAAAAAGGTAAAATTGTAGTACAGGAAAACCAGTCTTACCAAAAATGGAGGCATTTAAATACATAAGACAAACAATATAGGCAAGAAGTAATAGAAAACGTGTACCTTATCAGCATGTCAACCATTGGACACCAATGTAAAAATCCTTAGGCTCTATATTCCTTATGCTCCACATCGTTTCTCCTGGTTTGGGTTATTGA
>JASDQU010737130.1:73526-104642 GCA_032191745.1 Picea mariana | reverse complement strand
TGGTATGTAGAGGGTTGTTAATGGGGCAGGAAGAAGAAATATCAGGAATGGTTGTGGTGAAACGAACTATGTGCCAAAGTGGGAGAGGGTTATGAGAAGGATATTGACGAGCTTCTTCCAGAATCCCAGTTCTATGAAGAGGGCTTAGAATCCAATTAAGTAAACGCCTGCACAATTCGACTACAAAGATGAGGATGAGCAGCAACCTCGGGACACGTGGGGCAGACGAGGCTACAATGTCCCATGAGAAGTGGAGAGGGAGTGCGTGCATCTGATCCTCAACTTTGGTGACGAATATTTTTAATGGCAGAGCTCTTGCCTTTGAGTTCTGCCAAGCAGTTTTGTAGTTCGACCCACCTGATTGAATCAATGGGCCTACATCACACTGACAATTGTCGTCACGAAGGGGCAGGTGGCATCAATTCGCCTTTAAACCCAACGCTCCCCTTAATACCAAACCTCCGCGTCAAGTGGACCTAGAACCTTGGGTATGGAATTCGTTTGTTTTATGTTCACCATTTGAAAACCTCGACCATATGGTTAGATAGTGATCTTGGTGTCCTATAAGACAATCGTATAATCTCCCATATATATCAGATTAAGGTTTAATTGCGTGTGAAAAATAAAGATTATAAGCGAATAAAAACTTAGACAACCATACTCACCAATATGCCAGAATCGAACCCAATAATGAGACCGACCACTGTCAAGAAAGCGATTGATTTTGAGAAAGAAAAAGATCTCAGTAAGAAAAAATGTCCATCAAATATACCCTTTATCTACGTCATCACCATTTTCTTCTATCTGTAATGGTATGCAAGCTTGGCTTCCGACCACCATTTTCTTCTATCTGTAATGGTATGCAAGCTTGGCTTTAAAGGCCTTGTGCATCATCATATAGATAAAAGGCTCACACATCCATTTTATAAAAGAAGGGCGAGGGGCTCATGCAATGGTTGAAAAGGCCACCTAGGCACATGACGCCATACCAGATAAATGCTAAACCCCAAGAGAAAAATCCTATTTTTCGCTAGCTCCTCGCAACGGCGCGACAGAGCATGTGACTGCCGCTTAGGAAGCCCAATAGACATCCGCAGACATAAGTCGCTGCTACTATCGGCCATTTCAACACTTTGTTTCCCTGCAGATGGATCGATTATTGGTGTCAATAAATGAAGGAGAATAAAATCAAAAAAAATTGTACACAGTAGGATACATGTAGGTAGATGACCGGCATGGGGCATATTTCTTCGACGTAATTCAGGAACAATACAGTCAGTATGTAGTGGATGAAGAATGAAATTGGGCTTTTGGCTGGTCAAGCGTGAGAACTACGAATCTGTTAGGATAAACGTTGCCCCGAACAAATGATGCAGCTTCCGCCATTATAGACAAGCTAGCAGTCAATCCCAAAACCCTTATGAAGGGCCTCAAAATTTAGGTTGTTGCTCTTCTGTAAGCAAAGGATGAGCCAGAATAGAGCTTCTCTGCTAGTGAGAAAGGAGTTGAAGCCTTGTTATATCCGTGAAAGCCATTAAATTTGGTGGTGCTAGAGCCTGCATAGATAAGCACGAAAGGAGGCGGTCTATAATGATATGCAAGATTGGATTTAAAGGCCTTGCAGGTCATCATATAGATAAAGGTCTTGCACGCCATGATATATAAAAGCATGAAAGCAGACGGCTAGTCACAGTACATGTTTGTTGAACAGTGGACTGACGGTAATTATCCAAAGGACAAATGACAGGTGGATACATTGAGGTTGATACATTGATATGAAAGGAAGTGGTATTGGTCTGGTTGACAGGTTTTGGGTGGATAGGTTTGAGGAAAAACTTATTCTTATTATTATATACATGAGGCCATGCAGTGAGTATAAAGTGGTTTCAAAGGGATGGTTTTAGAAAACCTGTCAACCAGTTGACAGGTTTTCTACAAAACCTATCACTAAAAATGTCTTCAGCATAATTAAAAGTATATCATGCAAATGAACATTAAAAATTTGGTCATATTAGAGAGGCAAAGGGGAGGCATTTGAAACAAGGAAGTCACCCACCTCTCTATTTGCAAGTGAGTAAGTTGTGTATGGAAAAACATGAAAATATTAATATAGAATGAAATTATAGTGTTAAGAATTATTTTAAGTATTATTATATTGTTAAATAATTATTTTAAGTATTATTATGTTAAGTATTGTTGTTAATTTTATAAATTATTAGATATTTTTAAGTATTATTTTTAATTTTATAAAATATTATATAATTTTAAGTGAAAAATTAACCAATCATAATTATAAAACCATAATTATTATAAAACCATTTGAGAGATTTGATTTTATTTTGAAATTGTGGCATGATTTTGATTGGGTAAATGATTACTTTTACACAATAAAAATAAATAAAATGAATAAATAAATAAAACAAATTTATTTTCAAATAATTTGTTGGTTTTCAAATATATATTAATCGAATGTTATTATTATTGTGACTTAAAATTGTTTCTAATTGGCTAAGAGCCATTGATGGGTGTCCCCACTACAAGTTGACATACTAAGTTATGATAAGTTTTTCCACTGTGAATAAAAATATACAAAGCGAATGAATTGAACATTTTATACAATTAATGTTTATGAGGTAACTATATATTAAAATCAAATGAGCCTTGTTATCCCCATGGGTAATGACCTTTGGATACCTTCACAAAGGTGTTGTGTAGTTGCTTGCATGAGATATCATGTATTTATCTCTCTGATCATTTTCTCCATTTCTCCATTTTGAGACATGATCATGCTAGCTCAACCATGATATAGCTCAATTCATACCGGATCTTGTGATGTGAGATACACTTTGATGGTCTGGTTTGCTTCATTGACATTCCTTGTATAATACTTACTTAGATATAATGATATAACCTCATGTGATGCATAGTTTGAAGTTGAATCTGAGGCAGAGCCTACAGAAAGACATGAAGAAAAGCCCTAGGAAGGACACAATAAAGAAGCAAAGAAGCTCATTGACTCAATGGAACACCATGTTGCAGAGTTGAAAAAAAATGATCAATTCCTATGATTGTTGTATATCATCATCCACACTATATAGAGAAACAACAGTCATCAAGGCAAGGGTGTGTGCATCAACACACTTATATGAACCAACATGGCACCAGAAAGGAAACCAATCAAGAGGCACATGGAGGACTACCAACACTACAAGACGATATCATGATAGAAAAATAATCCCATGGCACCACAGGCATGATCAAGGTGGAAAGGCAACAATTCATCATGTTCATCTTCCATTAGGATGGATGGACGGTCGTACTTGGTAGCAGTTGGCTACATTTCTTAGTTGATCATATTGTATGGGTTCTTTTCATGTTTCGAGGACAAAACATGTGAAGGGGGGTGGAATGTTGTATACCTAGGGAGGTAATATGGGGTACCTAGGGAGGTGCCCAATGGGAATGTGGTTATGTATTATTAGTGGAGATCATTCTACCTAGGAAGGTAATATGGGGTACCTAGGGAGGTACCCAATGGGAATGTGGTTATGTATTATTAGTGGAGATCATTCAATGTACGGTGGAATAGGTCCACTGTATTATTAAATAAGGCCCATGTAATAGTGTAAACACAATAAAGGTGAAAGGTCTTCTAGAAGGCTCTGCCTACTAGACTATTCATTCTCTAAAATGTTCATGGGAGATAGAGAGAATGTTATATAAAGAAGTGTAAACAATGTATTGAAGCATAGTGAAGAATATTGTTATTGTAACAAACAAGGATTGCTTGAGGAGTGTTATCCTTCCATAAGGATTAATATATATGGTGTTACCTTACCTCAAGGGTTTGGACTATTTCTTGTGTTGAATATTTGGTGAATGGTTTAGTTTATTCTTGTTAAGATTTAGTGATTATTTCTAAAGTATAATTGTAGATCTATTCAGGTACTTAACAAAAAAATTTCAAAGCACAATCATTATTCTAATTTAGACCATGTGAAACTTATATGGGGTTAGTCCTTCTATAACTTTATATGAGCACTAACTCCAACCTTAAGTAATGGATAACTTGTACCAACTACTAATAGAACAAAAGGAACTGTGGCAGTACAATTCCTTAACAGGCCCTAGGTGCATCATCTCTAGCTCCTTTCAAACCCAAAAAGGAACTGTGGCAGTACAATTCCTTAACAAGCCCTAGGTGCATCATCTCTAGCTCCTTTCAAACCCAATTGCTATGAGCTGGTTGACAACAACCATCACAACTTCATGCCAGAGGTTATGGCGTTCAATGGGTTCAATTTTTGTATATCCATTTTCATTACGGCTTTCATATTTGCGCCCTTTTTAGTCGACAAAGGCCAGCAGCATGTTAAAGGGTAGCAGGCCCTGTTGGGTTAGCAGTGGCACTAGCTTGTAAATTCAGATCATATGAGAGAGAGAAATGTGTAACATCTGCAGAGATTGGTTGGTAGGAGACCCATACGCAACAATCATCATGCGGGGAGAGCGTCAGACTGAAAATCTGAAGGTCGCGTGTTCGATCCACGCTCACCGCAGTGCGTCATACAATCGATATGAATATTGAGCAACCAAAAATAATTAGAAAAAGATTACTAAATTTCCAGATCAGAAGGCTGTGTGTTTGATTCATGTCAGGTTCAATCGTATACCGACTATTTTATTTGACCAACTTTAGTTCCACGGATTTTCATTTTCCATCTTTAAAATAATGTGCACATTTTAATCATGGTGTTATATATTCTATTGAAGCTCTTTATCAATAAAAACTGTTTAGTATTAATTTATGAAGACATTTAATTTTTGTCTGCTGAGTGTTAATTTATGAAGATAGTTAACCTTTTGCATAAAATGCTAGTTTAAGATTAAAATTAATATCCATTACTCTTCCATCATCCTTATTACGCCTGGTTTTCGATAAAAGGAATTTCCAATATCTAGATGGAAGTGAATCTACAATGGTGTGAATCTAGATGGAAGTAAATTTTCTTAAATAAAAAAGTCACGATTAGTCATGATTTTTTCCTTGTTAATAGATTGGTGTGAGGTTTTCTCAAATCTAGAATCTATCTTTATGCATTATGGGGTTTCTTTTACATTTTTTTGGTTTCTAGTGGTTGATATATGTAGTTATGTTAAAGTTTTTAGAAATTGATATACTTCTATGAACTAAAAAGGGGAGGCTACATTAATTATTTTAGGGATTGATATATCTAGGTTGTTAGATTTAGTATATTTGATGGGATTTTCTTAGAGTGTCAAACAATACGATAAAAGTGAAAAGAGACCATGGTCAGATCTAGCATATTTGATGGGGCTTTTTCGAGTGTCAAACAATACAATAAAAGTGAAAAGGGACAATGGTCACCCTTGACATAACCCTCTTATTACCTTATAAAAATTCGAAGGCTCCTCATTTTTCCAAAATTGCAGAGAGGTAATTAAGATGCATTTATCAATTTACCTATAGGTAAACCTCAACTATCAAATCTATAGTCAAATAGGCTTTCTTATATGGAAGAAATAAATAAATGATTAGAAGCATATATTTCATTATGTAAGAAAGGGATTGACAAGGGAAGAGAACAATGTTGACATCCCAAGAAAACTTATTGGGAGAACATCTTAAAATCATTAGACACACCCTTTGTGAACAGTGTAGACTCAATCAATAATTTATGGGCATCCACAACGCATGAAATAAGAAACATCACTCATATACAACCCACAAATAAATTCAGAAAATCCTACTTGAGGGATAATATCCACACTATTAAGGATTGTTACATGGGACCTCTATGTAACAAGCCCTCAGATGAACTCTCTCTAAGAGAAGATGTTGTTGAGGGACAAATGCTCATTATATGGTCATCAAACTCACATTGTGCAATATGGTTGAGTAGTGTAGAGGGGAATGTCTACCAAGATTCAAATGTTGTTGTTAAAGGATACAAGGTTGTGGTTCATTGGTGGAAGCCCATGAGAACATCGAGATAAAACATAGTTTTGTACAAAAAAAATTTAAAAATAAGTCAAAAGTGGGTTGTTGGGGTTATTAGAAGGAATGTCATCCATCGATGTGAATAGTATCATATGAGCATGGTCAATAAATACAAACATGGAAAGCATAGATAACAAAAATAAGTTTGGAAGAGATTTCATGAAATTGAGGCACACCAATAAGATGTTGGATAGAATGGGGTGAGAGCAATGTCGATGAATGAGACTTTATTTGAATAAAGAACTTCTATACTTGTCATTTTTTAATGACTTCTGTCATGTAATAACTCATATATATATATATATATATATATATTGCTTCGGGTAAAACAATTGAAGGTTAATTGCTCTCTTTTATTCTAGCTTGGGACATGGATTTTTGAAAATATTTTTTCCACAATAAACAATTCATATTGATTGCATTTAAGTTAGGAAGTTGGTAAAAATGATTAACTCGTAGTTGTCATTTTATTTATTTGGAACGTTATTGTACATTAATTGCCTTAGATTTTTATAAGAAATACAACTCTAGAATGAAATGATTGTTATCACTTGTTTTCATTTATTGTATTTCTTCAATCTTGATCTATTGAACAATGTATGACATTGATATTATGTACACGCATACAAAACTAAGATGTTGATAATTGTACATTAATATTGGATTTAGATATTATATATACATTATAAAATAAACTCAAAATATTGAAATCCAAATACACATTGTAGCAATTTGATACTTGACACTTTTGGAAACAAAACTCACAATTTTGGAATCAAAATTGACACTTTCGGATTTCAAAATTCACACTTGAGAATCAAAATTTGCACTTTTGGAATTGAATTATTTGAAATTCACACTTTCACAATCAAAATCCATACTTTCGAAAATTTAAAGTATAAATTCACCATTACCTTTGAGGAGTGCAAGGGTGGGCAAGCCATCAAGTTTGGACTTGATACACTTAATTTCTTCGGCCATTTGTGTATTCCATGGAACTAGATTTTTATTCAACCTTTGACAAAGAATGGTTGTGTCCTTTGCTTGTTCTTGATAGATGTTTTTCATGTAGTTCGAAGAACCCAAAAATATCAACAGTTAGGTCTTGTTCATAATAATATCAGGGAAATATTTTGATTTAAACAAAGCATGTGGTAGTAAATTTATTTTTCCTTCCTTTAGTTTATATTCTTACTTATTAAGTTGAAAACAATTGGTCTCAAAACATAATAGTCTCATACCATCGATGCAAAGGACAACGCAGGCGTGGTTTATTTGAGGACCTAGTAGCACCAACCAACAAAAATCGCCCTCTCTAATGGTGGATTGGAATGCCTATGCTGCCTCCAAGTCAGAATATGCAGATATGGAAGTTGTGGTGCTTGAATCCTTTGCCCCTTTGATTAGAACTGTAAATGATATGATTATGGGCACCTTCAACATCCCTGCGCCACCCAGGAAAATCCCAACTTCATCGACAAGGAGAGTTCGGACACCATCGTTGCTACCTAAGTAGTCTTCACCTATTAGAATTGGCACAACATTGAAGCAAGAAACACAAATCAAGCTAGGATTTCTGCAGTGTGGGGAAGCTCAGAAAAAAATGATGGTTTGCAGGGATGGAAAGAAACCCACCATCAACCGGCATAGCAATATTTGGTAACGAAGGGCCTTCCCTCATCACGTTGTGTCTTTCTTTGAGACCGAAGAATGATATAATATTGCAAAGTTTTGGTATAGTTAGCATTATGTGTATTTGTTTACATTAGTGAAAAAAGGAAGAATGAATCATATATTATAGTGGAAAAGTGTTTGTACAATGTGGTATAAATGAATGGAATACAAAAACTATTGGAAAAAGTAATAAAAGACATAAAATGACATCAACTATAATGAATAATAGGTATTGTTAATGAACAATGTAAATTGATAATTGAATATAGTGAAAGTGTTGAAAGAGGAATCTCCATATGTATATGAAAGTGTTGTTGTATTGCATAAAATTACAATGGTTGCAATTAAGAAGGCTTTTAAAAGTACATATGATAGAGTAAACATGTGAACATGTTGCTTCAGTTTGTTGTTCCAGGTAAGGGCATATGTTTTTCATTGCTTACATGGAAGATGAGAACCTTTGTAGTTTGAAGAAGACAATGTCTACATGCAAAGGAACAAAATAAAATAGATGAGACAATTAAAAGAAAAAATACAATGGAAAACTAAAAAAAATGGTATTGAAAGTGAAAATACCAACTTAACATATATACTTGAGCCATTAGGGATATGACAATGTGAATGTAAATAAACATGGGACATCTATTGCACATGAAAAACTGATTTGGTAAGTAACAACATTTTGGTGGGTGTGGATATAAATATATCTTTTTAAATATAAGAATCATTTAAAAAAAATAAAGATATTAAGAAAAACATATATGAAATGAAGAGAAAAAAGAACTAAAAATAATAATAGTTAGAACTTACAATATTGGCATGAAACCAAAATGGGATAAGTACAATTGTGGACACAAAGGAAGTTATTTCTAGTGGATGATGGTATATTTTGTTGATGTACATGGTAGAAGGTTGAGAGACAAATAGAAAGCTACGCTATGAATTATGAGGAAAATAAAATAATAATATGATAATAGTGGAAGACATTGTTTCGATGAAAAATTAGATGTGAAATATAATGATAAAGTATATCAAAAAACACATATATAATTAGATAGAGAAACTACAAAAATCCTTCATAAAAAAATATTTGAGAGAAAAAAGCATCATCTCACATGAGGTACTCAATGTAATTGAAGACATATAAAAATGATTCTATATAAATAGAAAATGGAAACAATGGATTGTAGTTAAAATTAACCAAGTTGCATTAAAAAGGAGGTCGTCAAGGTGGCAACATCGTCGTTGGGGGAGTGTACCAAGTCGTCAGGTGTGTGGGGGTAGTGTAGCGGTGCATTATGCATGTCGTGCTTTCCTAACACCCGATCCGGGTGCACATGTATGCATAATATCATTATCACATCCATTGCCAAATATTTCAAGATTGAATAGATGCAATGATAAAAACCATTGCATTGTCGTGTTTTACTTTTCATAAATAATTAAGGCAATGTACAATAATGTTCCATGTAAACAAAATGATGATTGTGAGTTAGTATTTTTTACCAATTTCCTCACCTTAATTACAAACACTATAACTTGTTTATTCTGAAAAAATTATTGGCAGTACCCACATCCCAAGCCAGGATAGAAGAGAAAGATTATCTTTTAATAATTTTACTTGAAGCAATATATATTAATTAAAATCAACTACTAATTTATGAGTTCTTACATGATATAAGTCATTTAAAAATCAAAAGTATAGAAGTTCTATATTTAAATAAAGTTTCATTTGTCTACATCACTCTCCTTCTCCATTCCATCCAACCACTTGTGGTTTTGCCTTAATTGCTTCAAATATCTTCCAATTTATTTTTAGTATCTCTCCCTTCCATCTTACCTTTGGTGACCATACCCATATGATGCTAATCATATTGATGGATGTTGTTCCTTTTATTCCAACAACCCATTGTTGAGTTCTTTTTAAATATTCGTTGCACAAAACTATGTTTTTTCTCAATGTTCTCATGGGATTCCACCAATAAACCACTACCTTGTATCTTTCAGCAACATCATTTAAATATTTGTAGACATTTCCCTCTGCACTGCCCAACCATATTGTAGAATGTGTGTTTGATGATCCTATTATGAGCATTTGTCCCGCAACAACATCTTATCTTAGAGAGTGTGATGCAGAAGCATCTCTCCATGTCAGCCAGCCAGCCACGTCGAGCGCGTGCATTCAAAGATGAAGAGAGAGGCGCAGTCCTCATTTAAATCTGAATTCAATGTAAATTTAATGTTTAAGTTGTTGAGCTGTGAAGACGTGCCTTTGTGCAGGCATTAGATAAGATCGGCCTTTAATGTTTGTATGGCTGAGATCTAGATCCAGATGCTGGACTAGACAGCCCATTCAATGTAATTGAATAGGGTAGGTAGGTTGGAGGGAAGAGCTCTAAGAGCCCCCTCAGGTAAAAGAGAGTAGGAGTATCTCTTTGGTAGGGAGTAGAGAGTTGAGAGTCGAGGAGAGAAAAGAGGTAGAGAATTTGCGTGTAGAGAGCAGAAGAGAAGAGCCAATACCTTTTTACAGGCCGTGCTTAGGGACACATTGTAAATACATGCATTTTCCACATTTAATACAAAGAGCAGTTTTTCCTGCAATATTATGTGTTGAATGGATGTCTGTGAGTGTTCTTTATATGTTGTGAATGTATGCTATGCAATTGCAGGTTGTTTTGATTCAAGCGAAGGTCTTTGAGGCTTCATACTATGAGGGTATGACAGAATGCTGCGGGTTCTGATAGTCATGCATAGAGGATGCATTTCTGAACATTGTGGGTTCAGACGAAGACGTGCTGAAGCAAAAGAACTGGAATCAAAAACTCAGAGATGACCTCAAGGTTGTTGAATACCTTGGAGGCAAGGGTGTGTATGAGAGACACAGTTGCAAACATAAACTCTATTGTGAGTTATGTAGAGCTCTGCGAAGCGGGCATTGAGCATATGCACAGTGGTGCATTTGAAGGAACTCTGTTGTGAGTTCAGGAAGAAGAGACAGAATCACTGAGGATTCTAAGAGCTCTGCTAAGTGGGCATTGAGCAGGTGCATAGGTGCACAGGAGGAAAGAACTTTTGAACGTTCTGGGAGAAGATACTCTGCCAAGTGGGCATTTGAGTTAGTGTGTAGACAGGCACAGAGAAGAGAAGAGAACTCTTTGAGTTCTAGAATTCAGAAGGAAGAATCCACTAAGGGATCTTCATAGGGTTACTGAACACCCTGACAGACTCAGCAAGAGGGTGCTTGAGTCGAAGACTGCCAGGAAGGCATTACATTCTCCACCTATGGGAGAGAAGGAAGAAAGACAAAATCCCTTAGGGGTCTGAGTGTTGAGGAGCTCAGGAGAGATAGCACTTTGGGTGCATGAAGACCCTGCAGAGGCGTAGGAGTCATAGAGTCCCTTGAGGATTTGGGCACAGAAGCTCAAGAGGGACAGTGCTTTTGGTGCACAGAGTCGAGGCTGCAAGGAGTGCAGAGGTGGAAGAACCCTTTGGAGGAGTTCAGAGCCTATAAAAGCTCAGGAGGGACAGCGTTTTTACGCGCGTAGTCGAGAACTCACTGTCATGGAGTTCGCGGAGACGAAGCTAAGGTTGAGGTCTTTGAGGAATTGGAAATTCTTCCAAGTGCAGGAAGAAAGTGCACAGAAGCTTAGTAGGGAGCACAGTCACCATCAGATCGGCTAGAGAAAAGAAGATCTGGACCATTGGTTTCTACGTCCAGGAGAAGCTCAGGGGAAGCCTATAGAAGGGAGAGATCGAGAGCCGTTGGATCTCATTCAGAAATCCCGTCAGCTGTCAGATCAAACAGGAGGTGCACGGGGTTTAACCCTTCTCACACCAGGCAGAAGTCCCGTTAGTCATCGGGATATCGACGTTCGTGGAATCGGGAGTCTCGAGGACATGAGATCGGGGATTTCCATGGGAAAAGTCCCGGGAGCGATCTGGACCATCCGTTAGTGGAGACACGTGGCAGAGATCGAGGCATCGAGAGTCGGGATATCGACATTTCCGTGGACGGGAGATCGGGTAAGTCCACCTTGTAAATCCTGACACAAATCTGGGCCGTCCGTCAGAGAGAGGACACGTATCACGCGATCGTCCATTCCGGAGATTCGGACACTAGACATCAGGATATCGGTACTCGGGAAATCGGAGTTCCTGAGGTCGTGAAAGCCGGGACATCAGAAGTCTCGAAAATGCGAGGAGAAATCTAAACTGTTCATCTTGAGGGAACGCGTGGCAGAAATCGGAGCCTTCGGGGAAAGTCCCGACAAGAAGTCGTTTATCGGCATTTGGGTCATCGGGATATCGAGAATCCCGGTGACAAGGTGTTAATGCAATTTGGAATCGCGAAGTACGAAACCCCGATAAGGAGGGAAGCGCCATTGAGGGGCCAGCTGTCAGCATAGCGGAGAATCGATATTCAAGGGATCGGGAATCCCGTGGGCAAATGCATTTCATCATTTGAAACCCCGAAGCCCCGATAGGTGGTATGATTGTGGTCATATAGAGGGAGGTTGTATGGAACCAAAAGGTCTAGCCCAGGGGACTAGCGGAAGCTGATGTCATATCGGGATATCGGGGATTTCGAGGACAAAATGTTTATGCATTTCGGCATTGTGATGTTCGAAACCCCGATGGGAGACAAGGCTGCGGTCTTGTGAGATAGTGGTCATGTGGGCCAGGAGTTTAGCCTGGAGGGCTAAAGGGAGTTGGAGCACATCAAGATTTTAAAGCCCAAAACCCCGAAAGAAGGATAAGGCTACGGTCTTATGAATTAGCGGTCACATGGACCAGAGCATAGCCAAGAGGGCTAACGCGTGAAGGGCGCGTATCGATGAAATTGCTCATCTGTGATCGAGGGATCGCGGGGACAGAGACTCTTGACATCGAGGAACAAGAAACCCCGAAACCCAAAACTGAGTCAGGGAAGATCACAGTTAAGTGCAAAGAGTCGTGTGGGTGAAGAAAGGACTTGTGGATTGGGTTTTTAGCAGAGATTCCACGGAGGAATCGAAAGAGCCGCTTCGGCTCATGAGCGATTGAATGATCCTGTGAGCAGGAGAGCGCGAGGTGGTGGTCGCATCTTACTGCATCAAGTGGTATCAGAGCTTGATTCTTGTTTGTATATCTCAGGCAGGAAGAGGCAGGAAGGAGATAAAAGAGCACCCTGATACACATCAAGTGGTATCAGAGTGGGAACTTCACTTATATATTCCAGGTGAAGCGGGGAGGAAAAGGAAGAAGACGGAGCACCGGAGACTCTGTGATGGTTGTTTGCAGGTAGGCAACAATCAAGAAGGTAGTCAGGGAGACTATAGAAAGATGAAGCTGGTAACACTCTTGGTGTAGAGTGACAGCAGCAGGTTTGCTAGGAAAGAAGACAGAGACAACACCATGGTTACGGAAGGCCATAGGCATGCTGGGAAGAAAAGAAAAGCAGAAAAGCTTGCAGAGATGGATAAAGAGATCTATGAATTAAGGGAAGACATAGAGAAGCTTGAACTGCAGATGCGACAGGATAAGAGGTTGAGATGGATGCGTGAATGGCCCATGAGAAAATCGAAACCAAAATGGCTAGTCAAGGAGTTGATGGTTAGAAGACAGTGAAGGCTGTTAAGAAGATGGTTGAGGTATGCTGAAAACCTCAATGGACCTGAGGAGATGGTTCAGATATGTGAGCCAGAGACTGAGAGGGATCTCAGTGAATGGAGATCAGTTGAAGATCTCAAGAACTACCAGGAGGGAAGAGAAGAAATTCCAGATTTCTAGGTGGGCAACGAGTTGAGATCACTGCGGGATCTCACAGACTATCAGGAGGACAGCCGGGGAATTTCACATTTCCAGCTGGGCAATGAAATGAGGTCGATGCGGGATCTCGAAGACTGCCAGGAGGGCNGAGGTGAGTTTAATTCAGCAAGGGGTGCTGATAAAGATGGGATCATTCGATTCCATGGACTGCCAGGAGGGCAGTAGAGACATCCCATATTTCCAGGTGGGAAGGGATGAGCAGATGAGTTTAGATCAGCCAGAGAAGCTGACAGAGCAGATGAGACTATTTGAGGGTCTCATAAATTCATAGCAGATGAATTTAGATCAGTAGAGGCAGCTGACAAAAGTGGAAGATATGAGAGATCTTCTAATGATTAGGGGAATTGAGATATTCTTACCATGTGCCCAGGGAGAGGCAAAAATATAGGTTGCAGATGCAGCAACAGTAGAAGAACAAACGGCTAAGACTGTCAAAGAGGAATTGGAGAAGATATTTGAAGCTGCCCAAGAAGGAAAAGAGAATGAGCATTCTGAGGAATGGCTCAATGATTTCGGCCAGGGAGCTGAAAGGAAAGAAGTTGTATCACTGAAGCTAGCAACAAAGGAAGCCGAAGAGCAGGCAAGTAGATTTATCACTTCATGGGAGATGGAGCTAGAGATGTTGGAGGATTGGCTGAACAATCCAGAGCCAGCAAGAAAACTGACAGAAGTTGAGCTGTCAGAGAAGGTGACTGAACAACCAGTCAGTCAAAGGGAGACTGTAGAGCTGAATTCTGCAGTAGAGTGGAAACATGAGGCCACAGGTGAAGATGAAGAAGATGGCATGGGAGGTCATGATGATCTACCCATCTGCAGAAAATTTTTGCAGCTGGGGAGACTGCAAAAACAGGACCATCCACTAGAGCAGTTGGATGTAGTGATCGAGGAGATCAGAAGGCTGATGTTGAGGTCAGCAGAGACTGCCAGCGAGGAGCAGCTGAGCCGAAGGAAGGAAGCAGCAGCAGCAGCAACAACAGGATGGAGCGGATGAACATCTCCAAAGGATGATTTGGGATCCAGGAGGATTTCAACATCAGAGATGGGAAGCTCATGAGCAGGAGCTCATAAATTTTGCAGCTCAGGAGTATGATGCAAGAGCATCTCTCCACGTCAGCCAGCCACGTCGAGTGCGTGCATTCAAAGATGAAGAGAGAGGCGCAGTCCTCATTTAAATCTGAATTGAATGTAAATTTAATGTTTAAGATGTTGAGCTGTGAAGCCGTGCCTTTGTGCAGGCATTTGATAAGATCAACCTTTAATTTTTGTATGGCTGAGATCTAGATCTAGATGCTAGACTAGACAACCCATTCAATGTAATTGAATAGGGTAGGTAGGTTGGAGGGAAGAGCTCTAAGAGCCCCCTCAGGTAAAAGAGAGTAGGAGTATCTGTTTGGTAGGGAGTAGAGAGTTGAGAGTCGAGGAGAGAAAAGAGGTAGAGAATCTACGTGTAGAGAGCAGAAGAGAAGAGCCGAGACCTTGTTACAGGCCGTGCTCAGGGACACATTGTAAATATAGGCATTTGCCACATTTAATACAAAGATCAGTTTTTCCTGCAATATTCTGTGTTGAATGGATGTATGTGAGTGTTCTTTATATGCTGTGAATGTATGCTAGGCAATTGTAGGTTGTTTTGATTTCAGGCGAAGGTCTTTGAGGCTTTATACTAGGAGGGTGTGACAGAACGCTGCGGGTCCTGATAGCCGTGCACAGAGGATACATTTCTGAACATTGCGGGTTCAGACGAAGATGTGCTGAGGCACAAGAACTGGAATCAACAACTCAGAGAAGACCTCAAGGTTGTTGAATACCTTGGAGGCAAGGCTGTGTATGAGAGCCACAGTTGCAGACAGAAACTCTGTTGTGAGTTCTGTAGAGCTCTGCCAAGCGAGCATTGAGCATATGCACATTGGTGCATTTGAAGGAACTCTGTTGTGAGTTCAGGAAGAAGAGACAAAATCACTGAGGATTATGAGAGATCTGCCAAGTGAGCATTGAGCGGGTGCATAGGTGCACAGAGGATAGAACTACTGAACGTTCTGGGAGAAGATACTCTGCCAGGTGGGCATTTGAGTTAGTGTGTAGACAGGCACATAGAAGAGAAGAGAACTCTTTGAGTTCTAGAATTCAGAAGGAAGAATCCACTGAGGGATCTTCATAGGGTTACTGAACACCCTGACAGACTCAGCAAGAGGATGCTTGAGTCGAAGACTGCCAGGAAGGCATTACATTCTCCACCTGTGGGAGAGAAGGAAGAAAGACAAAATCCCTTAGGGGTCTGAGTGTTGAGGAGCTCAGGAGAGATAGCACTTTGGGTGCGTGAAGACCCTGCAGAGGCGTAGGAGTCATAGATTCCCTTGAGGATTTGGGCGCAGAAGCTCAGGAGGGACAGTGCTTTCAGTTCACAGAGTCGAGGCTGCAAGGAGTGCAGAGGTGGAAGAACCCTTTGGAGGAGTTCAGAGCCTATAAAATCTCAGGAGGGACAGCGTTTTTACGCATGTAGTCAAGAACTCACAGTCGTGGAGTTCACGGAGACGAAGCAAAGGTTGAGGCCTTTGAGGAATTGGAAATTCTTCCAAGTGCAGGAAGAAAGTGCGCAGAATCTCAGTAGGGAGCATAGTCGTCATCAGATCGGCTAGAGAAAAGAAGATCTGGACCGTTGGTTTCTACGTCTAGGAGAAGCTGAGGAGAAGCCTACAGAAGGGAGAGATCGAGAGCCGTTGGATCTCCTTCAGAAATCCCATCAGTCGTTAGATCGGATAGGAGGTGCATGAGGTTTAACTCTTCTCACTCCAGGCACAAGTCCCGACAATCATCGGGATATTGGCGTTCGTGGAATCGGGAGTCTCGAGGACAGGAGATCGGGGATTTCCATGGGAAAAGTCCCAGGAGCGATCTGGACCGTTCATTAGTGGAGACACGTGGCAGATATCGAGGCATCGGGAGTCGGGATATCGGCATTTCCATGGATGAGAGATCGGGTAAGTCCACCTTGTAAATCACGACACAAATCTGGGCCGTCCGTCAGAGAGAGGACACGTGTCACATGATCGTCCATTCCGGAGATCCGGACACTAGACATCGGGATATCAGTACTCGGGAAATCGGAGTTCCTGAGGTCGTGAAAGCCAGGAAATCAAAAGTCTCGAAAATGCGAGGAGAAATCTAAAGCGTCCATCTTGAGGGGACGCATGGCAGAAATTAGAGCCTTCGGGGAAAGTCCCGATGGGAAGTCGTTTATCGGCATTTGGGTCATCGGGATATCGAGAATCCTGGTGACAAGGTGTTTATGCAATTCGGAATCGCGAAGTCTGAAACCCCGATAAGGAGGGAAGTGCCATTGAGGGGCCAGCTGTCAGCATAGCGGAGAATCGAGATTCGAGGGATCGACAATCTCGTGGGCAAATGCATTTCAGCATTTGAAACCCCAAAGCCCCGATAGGTGGTATGACTGCGGTCATATAGAGGAAGGTCGTATGGAACCAAAAGGTCTAGCCCAGGGGACTAGTGGAAGTTGATGTCATATCGGGATATCGGGGATTTCAAGGAAAAAATGTTTATGCATTTCGGCATTGCGATGTTCGAAACCCTGATGGGAGACAAGGCTGCAGTTTTGTGATATAGTGGTCATGTGGGCCAGGAGTTTAGCCTGGAGGGCTAATGGGAGTTGGAGCACATCGGGATTTTAAAGCCCAAAACCCCGAAAGAAGGATAAGGCTGCGGTCTTATGAATTAGCGATCACATGGACCAGAGCATAGCCAGGAGGGATATCGCGTAAAGGGCGTGTTTCGGTGAAATTTCTCATCGGTGATAGAGGGATCGCAGGGACAGAGATTCTTGACATCGAGGAACAAGAAACCTCGAAACCTGAAACTGAGTCGGGGAAGATCACGGTTAAGTGCAAAGGGCCGTGCTGGTGAAGAAAGGACCTGTGGATCGGGTTTTTAGTAGAGATTCCACAGAGGAATCGAAAGAGCCGCTTCGGCTCATGAGCGATTGAAGGATCCTATGAGCAGTAGAGCGCGAGGTGGTGGTCGCGTCTTACTGCATCAGAGTGTTCATCTCAGGGCTTGTACATAACAGTCTAATGTAGTGTTCCTTAATAGTGTGGATATTATCCCTCAAGTATGATTCCATGAATTTATGTGTGGGTTGTATGAGTGATGTTTTTTATTTTCTACATTGTGGATGTCTAGAAATTATTAATTGAGTCCACATTGTTCATAAAGGGTGTGCCCAAAGCTTTTAAGATATTCTCCAACTAAGTTATCTTTGGATGCCAACATTGTTCTCCTCCCTTGTGAATCCCTTTCTTCCAAAATGAAATGTATGTTTTGAATCCTTTCTTTATTCTTCAATATAACAAGGTATATTTATTTATAAATTTGACAGTTGAAGTTGCTAGGTAAATTAATGAATAAATCTTAATGACCTCTTTGGAATTTTGGAAAATGAGAACCTTCGAATTTTTATAAAGGTAACAAGAGGGTTAAGTTAAGAGTGCCCATTATTCCCCTCACTTTTATCAAACTAATTGACACTTTGAAAAGTCCCATCAAATATGCTACATCTAACACCCTCGTAGTAAGTATATAAATCCATAAAAACTTTAATCTAACCATACAATTAATTTCTAAAAACTTTAATATAGTTGCCTATATTTAATTCATGAAGATATATCAACCATTTAAGACCAAAAAAATGTAGGAGAAGCCCCATAGTGCACAAAGATGCATTCTAACACTCTATTAACAAGGTAAATCATGATTTTTTCTTAATATAAACTTAAGATTTGATAGGAAATTCAAAGAGTAATGGATGTTAATCTTAATCTAGCATTTTAGCGAAAAGTTTAACTATCCTCATAAATTAATACTGAGTTGTGAAGTGGAAGAAAAAAATTAACTGTCGTCCTTATAAACTAGAATTTAGTCAACTTTCTCTTGTTATTTCAAGTTGCTCATTAATCATGTCAATGATATGACGCAATGTGGATCGAACACGCGTCTGACGCTCTCCCGACTGATCTATCCCCGCACTGTGATTTTGCGACCTTCAGATCTTCAGTCTGACACTCTCCCAACTGAGCTATCCCCGCACTGTGATTTTGAAGGATGGGACAATACACCAAGCTACTAAAATAAAAGCTCATGGTATAAATAACCACCACACGTATGTTTGTCAACTGGTATGAATGTATTTAGGGTACTGAACCCGACGTGAATCGAACACGCAACCTTCCGATCTGGATCTATCAACGTATGTTCCACATCAAACTCGGTAAAGAAATTGAAAATGGAGATGCGGGGTAACGAACCTTGTACCTCTCGTATGCAATGGGAGCGCTCAACCATTTGAGCTACATCTCTAATTATTTACTTCTTTGGGACATATGTTCCACATGAAAAACTGATTTCGTAAGTAACAACATTTTTGTGGGGTTGGCTATAAATATATTTTTGTATATATAAGAAGCATTTTTAAAAAAACTAGATGGAGCAGGATCGACCACATGCTTCAAGTACTCAATTGTGCACAAATAAACTTTCAAGATGAGTGTCAAACTTAAAACATACTTGTAGATAGCAAATGACGATAGATAAAAAGAGCATTTGAGATATGATACCATGATACCATTGAAGCACCTAAGTTATCATACTATTGATCTAATCCAATGTTAGGATCTTGATACACCATTTGCATGATATCCTTTGATTTTTGAATAAATTGATTAAACTAGATGACTTGGTCACATTAAGTCGAGGAAACTGAGAGGATGTTAATAGAAGAGAATGACTAAAAGTTGATGATCATAAACAATAATTAATTGGTGGAATAATTGTTTTGATAATGAAAGAATAAAAGTAATTTATTAAATTAAGCAAAAAAGCTATTTAGATAATACGCGAGAAGTAAACTATACAACATAAACTAGAGAGTGTGAGAATAGATATATCTAAATATAATGTCTTTTCAAAATATACTAAAATTGATAACATACACAATAACAACTTTAGAATTAGATGGTGAATGATAAACTAGATAATGCAAACTTGAACACCAAAAGTTGCTCAAAATCTAAGTAAAAAGAGCGTATGAGCTCTTATACCATTAATCCAAGATAAAGTTAGGAAGGGGACCTTGGTGGTTCACTATTCTTTAATTTGTGAGAAAAATGTTTAACTATACAACTTGGTCACACTAAGCCAACAGAGTCAAGAAGGTCACTATAGAAAAGAATGATTGAAAGACAATTATCATGAAAAAAGTATTAAAGGAAGCAATATTTCAACAATGAAAGTGAAAACATTATTTATTCAATGTAGAGTAGAATATGTTTAGATGATTATATGTGATGAGTGAAGTAAATGGAAAACATTAAAGGGGATGCATGTAGATGTGTACATAACTATGTATTTGTAGAATATAGTAAGTAGTGATAAGAGTACACAATAACAACTTAAAAATCTAAATGTGTTAAGAACATATCTGTAACTTATATATGTGGATTAGATAGTGAACTGAGGATGTATGTAGATAGGTGCATAGCTATGTGTTTGTAAAATTTAGTAAGTAGTGATAAGAGTACACAATAACAACTTAAAAATATAAATGTGTTAAAAAGATATATTTAATTTATATAGGTGGATTAAAAATAGTAAAGCATAAGTTAGAGAATGAAAACCCAAACACCAAAGATTTCTCATATATATATATATATATATATATATATATATATATATATGTGTGTGATTGCTATAGAATTGAATTATTTTTACGCAACACCAAGGAAGGTAAATAATGGATATCCTCATTATTGCCTAAGAAGCAATACACACTATTAAAAAGGGAGAAAAGACAAAGGAATGAAGCCTGCAATTTACCTAGGAAAGTCCAATGACGAAGTCAATTGATCCTTTCTTTAAAAAAAACAGATAGTCCTTTGGTTTTAAATTAGTAATGATAGATTCCCCGGATGGGGTGTTACAATGTTCATTATGACAATACAGCAAGTGGAAAATGACGTCGACACTTGGCGCACTTTTCCCCTTTCAAGGATGATGGCCAGAGCTTGGTTTAATTACTTGATTGAATGCAAAAACCTGAGATCATCTATGCTGAGTACGATAGAGGAGGAAACCCAGGTGCTCGGAGCAGGTGACTTGAATGATTTTTTATTTCTCGTTTGTGTTAGCAGTTAACATGATTGATAAACAAAAGTCCACCGTCGATGTCTATAAGCCCATTATGTTGTTCAAGGGAATTCATCAAAGAGTTAGTTGGGGTGCTATTTTTGTTTCCAATATGACTCTCCTCTATACATTGCATACATGCATATCCTTCTCTGCGTACTTGGTTTCTTCTTCCCAGTGAACATGCCTAGTGAAATAGGAAGAGTGTGTCGAGGCAATGGTGTATTTCAATGATTTGGAGTGTAGTTATCAAATTCGTTCGGATTGGTAAAAAAAAATTGAAATTCTGCTATTCGGTTCGATTCACAAATTAATACGTAAATGTGTAGTTCGATATAGGAATATTGGGTTAATTTCAAAAAAAAAATTAAACCCCTAGATAACTTTAGCATACCTTTGATCCATTGAGAAAGAGCCCTTCCATGCGGGACTCCCAGATCATTATGGGGGTAGGAACAAAGAAAGATCCCAGATTCGTATTAGATATGATGTGATGCATATATATCCCACAGGAGCGAAACATATTTGCAACAATCTCGAGAGATGTGTTCTACTTCATCGCAATGATAGCATCGTATAGGGCCACCTCAACTGCGAGGTGAACCCATGATTATTTCTCATGTGGTCCCCTAATTTTCAAAGGTGGGAGATGAATAGGTGGTTCCCTAATTTGAATTCAATTTGATGAGTGTCCAACTGGCAGCTTTGCAAATCGATCTCCCGTCATAGCTTACATGCTTCTGCAATATGTACTTTAGTCATAATATTTATATTTTGACTCTACCCAAAGCTTAACTAATTTATTTAGTAGTGAGAGGTGTGAAATATATGGAAGGCGGGACCACGATGGAACAATTAAAAAATTAAAAAATTCAAATAAGTTATGTAATTTAATTTTAAAACCCTAAAACAAATTTTGGACGATAGCAATAGAGTTTTGGTCCACTAAAAACATTGGCTAGTACTAGTGTTGGATTAAGGTTATGTTATGTTGTGGAATTTGGACAATGAATTGGAAAGTTGAAAGTTGTGTAATGCTCACCATGACATAGTCATATAAGGGTTTTGGCTTCCCAATCTATTGGTGACCATCTACAAGTAAATATCTTCAATCTTCCTGAACTTTGAATGAACTCCCGCATAAGGATTTACTTCAAAGAATATCAATCCACAAATTTATTTTCCTCCTTATTTATGATTATTATGGTAGTGTTCTATTATTCACCTCTTTATATTTGAAGTTAATGAGTTGCTCCTTTAACATGTATAGCGTCTGAAAAGAAAAGTCAATAGATTCATAATTCCATTTGTAGTATACATAACAAGATTAAAAACAAATTTTGAGGGATCTGTGAAGTTTTGAATATAATGATTGTCCATTTTAATTTTATAAATTTAATAATAATTTGAAAAAAATGTATATTTGAGTATTTGTAATATACATATTTCTGAATTTTCCCTGTATTGGATTTTAAGAAGATGAATTTTTTGAATTTGAATTTGAATTTGACTTTGGTAACTATGATTTGAAGGAAGATACGATAGCTCTTCCCTTATTACAGGTACCCAGGTTGATGAAAACCACCAACATTCAAACTTGCAAGTTGACTTGCAGGAGAAGAAAGGTAATAAGGAGGCGACAAAGTATTAGGGATGAATAGTGGAATGGGATGAATCAATTCCAGGAATTAGCAATGAGGCTGTTTGCATCACCTCGAAGACTAGCTATGTTGAAGAGATGCAAGGTCTAAGACAAGGAAGTGTGTATGCTTAAAATATAGGAAAATAGGGATTAACCCCAAGTACAATAGTGATTAACCTCAAATACAACTAGACACTTTCAACAAAATCCATATGTCGTAGTCTAAATGTTCTATGAAATGATTCTTTTCTGGTGATATTTTCTGAGAACATTTGTCTGAAATCCAGCGAGAAATTGTTAGATCCTGAGATTTAAGTGATTATTTATGTATAATCCAAGTGTTCCAGGGGTTTTTCAGCATATGTTGTCGAAAACATTTTTGTTCCATTGTCTAAGATGTTGTTTAAAGTTCTTTACCTTATGTTGGAATCAGTACATTAATGTTCCATGAGAAATTTATGTGTTCACCCACCATGTGTTGGAAAGCTCCTAGAAGTTCAGGTGAGAGAGCCAAAAAATTTCAAACCGAAAGGTCTTGAATTTGGGAGCACTAACCATGTCGATCCAAAACTGAACTGGCCTATGGTTTGAGCCTGAATTTGGAAGAATATTTTCTTCAATTAGGGGCCCTCCCAACATCATGGATTCTGATATGAGGAATCGATCTAGGCAACAAGCCATCTGGTGAGTACTAGAGCGCCTATTAGTCCATGTGAAGGTGCCATTTTTTGTTTGATGTCTATTAAGTGCATATATTCTATTGTGTTCTGGAAGTTTTCATTGTCCTTATCCAATCTTCTGATGTCGCCTTTCTTTTCTTCCAAGGAGAGGATGATGTTGAAATCGCCCCTATGATCCATTTTTTTTGTCCCACCAGGTTTCCCAAATATGAAAGGGTTTTCAAGAAGTTGTCCTTTTCATGTGTTGTCTGAGGTCCATATGCATTTGTTAGTACCCCCTCCTTATTGCATCTAATGGATCTATATTGGGATGATAACATCCATGTTGTAGAGTAAAAATTGTCTAAGATTACAATCGTAGGGTTCCATAGAATAATAACTCCCCATCTGCTCCATTGGAATCATTATATACAAAATTTCTTTGATGCTAGCATTACATGAAGACATATTCAATAGTGTTGCCTGTGCATTTTGTTTCCTAGAGAAAAATGATGTTTGGTTCCTATTCCATTATACAATTTCGAAGAACCCTCTGTTTATTTCTTCTATTTAAGCCTATGATATTCCAATAGAGAATCTTCATGATGATGGGGGAATGAGGGGAGGAGAAGAAATCCTCGATGAGATTTTTTATTTGGCCCGAGTTAATCTTGAAATTTCCTAGGTATCTGATGAGTTGTTGTGTTAATTTTTTCCCTTTTCATTTCCCTTCTCATGGTATTTTCCTAGGGTCTTTTACTGGATCTGATCTGATGCCAAGTCAAGATGTTGCACCTGTTGTTGAATCTATATAAACTTTATGGACCTTGTGAAGTTGCTCTAGGGGAAGAGATTGCAGTTCTTTCCTATTGTAAGCTTCCTAAAGCCTCTCCAGGTCAATGTTGGCTAGGTCTCTTTCATCTACATTCATGTCCATATCTCCCCCATCGTTTGTGAATTGGTCCACCTCCATTTGAATCGGAGAACCAAGTTATATGATATGTTCTAGAATTGGTTCTGGAATTTGCTTTGTTTTTCCTTTCGCGTTATCTTGGTTGTCATGTTGATGGGGGTTTTCCACCTCTTGGCAGTCAACCAGTTAATTTAAAATTTAAAAAGAGTTGTTGGTGGAGGTATTTTTTCTTTGCATCTGACCTCATCCTCTGGGGTTTGTTTTCTTCCATCCTTGCACCCAGGTAAAACCATATTTTTGTTTATTGTGCTCTTCCTTGGAGGGATGTGAGGGGATATTTAATGGACAATCCCTGAAGAGATGATCGTGCCCATGACACTTCCTACAATGGAAGGGAATATGCTTATAGTCAATGGTTTGTGTCCATTCCTCATCCTGATATTCGAGGGTTAAGGATACCGACAAAGCTTTGGAGACATTCATGTAAACACAAATACGAGCATATGAAGTGTACCTTCTATGACGGGTAGCCTCTGAAGATTTGACATACCTACCTAAGGTGTTGTCGATGCCTATGAGGATTTCTTCCAACTAGAATTCCTGAGGGAGGGAGTAGAGATGGATCCAAACAGGTTCAAAGGAGAAATCTTATTTCTTTTGGGTTGAAGTGATGTGCCCAAAATCTTAAATACAACTGTATCAAATTAAAAAAATATGGACCATTTTCAAAGACTAAATCTTTGTCCTCAAAATTGAAAAAAATAATAGTAAAATAAAATAAAAATAAATATTAAAATAATTATAAAAAATAATAATTATTAATATTAATTAAAATTAAAAACATATATATAAATATTCAAATAACTATAAAAATTAATTATTATTAATATTAATTAAAATTACAAAATATATATATATATATATATATATATATATATATATAATTAAAAAAATATTTCTATAAATAAAAATTATAATGAAGTTGTCATATATCCAAATCCATAGTTTATAGATAGCATAAAAGGACTAGATCGAAGCGAGGGGAATCTTCTTAATGAGTACAAAGAAATGTGCAAATTAAAGAAATGTAAAAATTAAGAGTGGAGACAATTTCAACTCATTACAAATCACGTATATGTGATGCAATGGTTAGTTGTAGAAATTGAATATTTCGACTGATTTCAATTTCATTTTATATGATTTTATTCATGGAATTAAATAAATAAATTATTTTTAATTTACACCGTTTAAAAATGAAAATTAGGTATATAAAATTTTAAATGAAAATTAAGTAAATACAATTTTAATGTAATCATATTATTTGGAATATGAAAGAATAAATATTTATATATTTTTAATATAAAATTAGGTAAATAAAATTTTAAAATGAAAATTTGGTAAATAAAATTTTAATGTAATCATATTATTTGGAATATGGAAGAATAAATATTTATATTATTTTTAATATAATAATTAATTTTATTTTATTTTAATTTTAGATTTATTTAATATTGAAAGATATTAAAAAGAAATTGAGATGCAAATTTTTCAATGTTTAAAAGATTTTACAATATACTTATTTTGGTGTGGGTACGTTAATGGTTACGATCAATATTTCACCTTACATCTAGATTTTATAATTGTTTACATTAATTTTCAATATGGGCATAATATTCTCTCCTCGAGACCTATTGTAGATTTGGTCGATTTCTACCTCAATCATGACATTATTTATCACCTTGATAAACTATGTGTAACTATAAGTGAACCTAGAGACCGATTGATTTGGGAGCCTCATTTTTCAATTTATTTGATGCTTTGGAGTGACAAGGACGATGACTCCTTACATCATCATATCTACCAGCCTCACATGAGACAAGATGTTGAGTTCACTACCTCAAATTTTGTGTGTCATGTTCCATTGTTAAACCAACTAACCACCATTCGGGTATGTGTTCACCATTGTATGTTCTTTCTAGACCTTAGAAATGTATCATCTTAGATTTTCTTTAGGGGTTACCCATGACCAAGAGTTAGAATGACTAGGTACTAGTTATTGTTGATTTTTTTTTCAAAATGACTATCTCAACTCTATGTAAGAAGACAATCACAACCCTTGACATGGTGTGATCGTACTTAATTCATGTTTGGTTCCATTTTGATATACCATATTCCATATTGTATTCTCTTGATTCTATATTTCTCAATGAATTCTAGAATGCTTCATGGTCAATGCTTGACACCAAACACAAGTGCTCTACCACTTTCCACCCTCAAACATATGGCCAAATAGAAGTTTTATACTAAAAATTAGCTCTTTTTTTGCACTTGTGTAACCATGCTCATCCTCGCACATGGGATGTGCATGTTATGCATCATACTTACAATAGAGATTGACATAACTCTATGAATCATAGCCCTTTCCAAACCTTTTTTGATTTCTAACCATTCAACCTTGTAGATATATCATTCCTACAACCTGTAGCATCCTCTACTCTTAAGAATATTAAAGAATAATATAGATTTTCAACTTTCATCGTAGATTCAATAAATCCATGAATAGGTCCAATCAATCTTATACTACTGATGAAATAATTATAATCAAAGACATGATGCATATTAAGTGTCTCACTCTTTCCAAGTAGGTGACTAATTTTGACTACAATTGCAGAAAGAAAGGTTTAAGGTTTTGCATTGAAAGATCAAGTGACTTTGATATGGTCCTTACTCCCTTATCAAAGTAGTTAGTGATGATGTTTTCTGACTTGATCTACCACCTTACTTGGGAATGCATCAAATATTCAACATTCATCTACTAAATTCGTATCGCTTGTCTTTGTTTAATGAAGAAACAAAGGTTTCAATGTCTACTGACTTAGATCTAGAACAATTAGAAATAGTTCAAATTGATCAAATCGTCGATCAACAACTTAAGTCTACTCGCCAACAATACATTCTTATGTTTTGGGTTGTTTGAGCCAACTAGTATCCTCATTAACCTAAGTGGTATTCCCTAGAAAAATTGAGATTCAATTTCCTTAGATGTGCCTTGAAGCAATGGGGTCCATTTCTTTTTAAGTGGGGATTAATGATCAACATCGCACCTCACATCCAGAGAAGCAAAACCTTTACAAATCCCAAACAAAAGTGTGCAAGTCCTATAGTACTCTTCCTAGTTTTGTCAATCCTTTTACAAGTTGTGATATTTTTAATGGTCATTGATTCCATCTAGATGCAACCCTAACAAATAGAACTTCACTCAACACAACCCAATAGGTGGAAACTTGGGCCAGTTGTGACTCAAGTGTCATTTTGTTTACTAAGTAACAATAACAAGTAACTAAACTAATTAAGTTCATACCTCGTAACAAATATTTCTCCATTATAAAGAGGAGCACATAGAATATTAGAGAATAAGGCTTACTACATAATAAAGTCACTTTATGACTTTAGAATATGTTCATGTTCACTTTTTGTGTAAAGTAATATATCCCATATTCATAAGTGGAAATGATTTTCTTAATGAACATTGATATATAAAGAAGTAAACTCCTTTGTAATAGATGCACGATTTATTCATTGATAATATCATATGGTGTTATTGTGAGTATCTTTCTTTGAGCTTAGTTATGTGATTCAACCCTATCTAGGGTTTCCTCATTTAGTGATCTAGCTTATTTCATAATATGGTATCAGAGCAAGAAGTCGTATCAAGAGTTATGAGCCTTTGAAAGACAAGGTTTCCACTCTTGCGACTTCAATAGTTTGAGAGCCATGAAGTGCCACGATTCGAGGGGCCGCCACCATGAATTTCTTTCCAATTCTCTATTTTACCTAGATCATATGTGTTTTCTCTAGAAGCTGGGTAGCTTGGATCTACAACTAAAGGGGAAGGAGAATAACACAACTCATAAATAGCACCAGAATTCATCGGGTTCCCATCAAATATTTTTCAAGTTGAACTTCACTCATCGTAGGGCCTGAGAAACGTCTTTCGGTTTTTAACTATTTTTTTATGGGAAATTTTGTTGAGAATGGACAACAATGGTGTTGAGGCGACAAAATAAGTTACGATCATCGTGGATCCCTCTTTTATGGAATGAAGTTTATTGAATATTTTGATCTTCCTTTGTGTTCATATTGTTTATTGCTAAGGGGGCACCGATTTGGTTAACGATGAATGGGTTGAGAAGTTATCACAACATCCATCGGGAGCATCGATGATGGAGAAATTGGTTCCAAAAATAACAATGCATGCTCTTAGCTATTTGGATTATCCAAGCTTGTGCCATCTCTCCATGATGAATTCTTCAATGTTCCAGGCAGCCAATATGATCGTGGATCCCTCTTTTATGGAATGAATTTTAATGAATATTTCTATCTTCCTTTGTGTTCATATTGTTTATTGCTAAGGGGCCACCGATTTGCTTAACGATGAATGGGTTGAGAAGTTTTCACAACATCTGTCGGGAGCATCGACGATGAAGCAATTAGTTCCCAAAATAATGATGCATGCTCTCAGTTATTTTGATTATCCAAGCTTATGTCAACTCTCCATGATGAATTCTTCAATGTTCCAAGCAGCCAATGACAATAATGTAGACTACTACAACATTTTAAGGGAAAACAATATAGCGGGTATTCGGCCTTTGTGGGAGGACCTAGGAAATCGCAATGGTGGGAAGTGGATAATTTGGTTGAATAAGGTTGTCTCAGGAAGGTTTTGGGAAGACTTGGTACTAGCACTTGTAGGAGATCAGTTGAATCATGGTGACTATGTTTGTGGTACTGTATTAAGTGTTCTTAAGGGAAAGTTCAAAAATAGACAACATATAGCGAGTGCATGTATGATTCAAGATCCACCGGATGTTGATGATGGTGAAGAATCTACTTAAGAAATGAGATTTTATGCATTTTAGGAAGCCTACACTTTGAAGATAGAAAGGGATCAATTAAAAACTCAAAATGGATTTTTTCCCAGTTAGTTCAGAAGTTGTGGATCTAGGGAAGATCCCTCATTAGTTGGAGAGACATGTATGTGGATTGCAGTCTACTAGTGAGGTTACATGACATGCATGTGGATTGATGTCTAGTAATTGACTTCGGGAAATTTGTGATTTGAGAGTTCGGGGAAGTGGAATACGATAACTCATGAATTCAACTCAACAACTACACCTTTACAAGGGTTATGAGGCAACTTGGTGGAGCTCAAACTGGTCCAAAAATTGTGTTCAAAGAAGAAGCTTCTAAATGATGTTAACAATGCTTAGTGTTCAGTTTATGTGTTTTACATTTAGTATATATATTTGATTTCAACATTGTACGCCTTATGGGGGGGGTATTAGAGATACAAGGCTTACTACGTAATAAAGTCACTTTATGACTTTAGAATATTTTAATGTTTATTTTTTGTCTAAAGCAATCTATAACGCGTTCATAAGTGAAAATGATTTACTTAATGAACATTGATATATAAGGAGGTAAACTCCTTTGTAACAAATACACCAGTTATTCATTGATAATTTCATATGGTATTATTGTGAGTATCTTTCTTTGAGATTAGTTTTGTTTAGATAATAATTTATTGTTTATTTTCTTACATTTATCCAATTAATAATTTAATTTAAGTTATTAGTCCTTCAATAATTTGTTCTCATTTAATAATAAATATATTTTATATCCATTTTAAAAAATTGTAAATATTTTTATTTCAAAATATTATTAATTTTTATTATAACTTTAATTTATTTCTTATTAATTTCAAACTCAACTTATTTTAAAAATTTTAAATAAAAATAGTATAAGACAAAATACTATTTTTTTCTATCTTAATTTTTAATTCTATTCTTCGTAAATAAACATTAAATGTATTGTTATTTTTTTGTATCTTAATTTTTCACCCAGCTTGAGACACACCAACCCTTAACATGGTTGGATTTTTTGTCCCCGCAGGTTTCGAATCGGTGACTTTAACATCACGGAGTGGCTTAACAACACACTCCATCACCGACTATCCTACACCTCGGAGACACTTTTAAATAGATATTACTAACCATTAAATTTACACACTTTATTTCGATATATGTTTTTAAGATTTTAAGAATTTAAAAAAAATTATATTCAAACTTTTACTTTTAAATAGATATTACTAACCATTAAATTTACATTCTTTATTTTGATATATGTTTTTTAGGATTTTGAGAATTTAAAAAAACTATATGTATTAAGATTGTGATTTTTATTAAATGGAATATCGATATATGTTTTTTCAGGATTTTGAGACCATTAAATTTACATTCTTTATTTTGATATATGTTTTTTAGGATTTTGAGAATTTAAAAAAACTATATGTATTAAGATTGTGATTTTTATTAAATGGAATATCGATATATGTTTTTTCAGGATTTTGAGAATTTAAAAAAACTGTGTATTAAAATTGTGATTTTTATACAATGGGATATGATAATTATTTCTCAAAACTTTTTATAATTATTGTTTTATAATTTTAAATAATATAAAGGTAGGAGATATCATTCAATCTTGGTTCATGTTGTTACTTTAAGGATAATTGTAGAGGAGTTTTGTAATATTAAAATTAATCTTTTGTGTTATTATGTTGACTTTAAAAAACTTTTGATACAATTTTTAGGAAAAATCTTTAGGATAGGTTGGAAGAGATAAAAGTGTTTTTTGAGAGCGTTGTCTCTATAAGGTTCTATGAGAACGCTATTGCTAAGTTTAAAAAAATGGAGAGATGGTCAAAAGAAAATAACTGCAATATTGTTAGAAGAGTGTTTGGAAGAAGTAGGTTGTGTCAACCCAACTCTCACCGATATAGTCATCAATCTTCTTCTTTATGATAATGATATCATTCTTATGGCGAAGAGTCCTCGCGATCACATATGATACTTTTGTATATGACAACAATAACTTGGAGGAAGTGACTTCATACAAATATCTTCGAATCAATATTCACCAAAAGATCAATTGGAATTATAATATTGAGAAAAAGATAAATGGACGATGAAAATTTTATTATGGGATTGAAAACAATTGTAAATCAATCGATATTTGGATATGGGATAAGAAAAAATTCATCTTTGAGACTCTTGTTACTCATGTTATTATGTATGGATGCGAAGTTTGGGGAGTAGTATCTCTCGAGAATCATGGAGAAATATAGAGCAAATCCAAAAGAATTTTATAA